>SCLH01001514.1:0-22715 GCA_004367855.1 Oikopleura vanhoeffeni | reverse complement strand
AATGGTAATGGGTTTCCATTAAATGGTAATTTTGAGCAAAATTTGAAAAGTTGTTTTCAGCCGAAAAATTAAAAAAAAATTTGATTTTTTTTCTAAATAACATGTTCAGGGATCAATTATAGGGCAGCCGAAATCAACAAACTTTTTAGAAGAGTTTGGAGCGAATTAAACACCAAAAACAGAGTTTATGTTACTCAAACATGCCTTGTTTTTCAAAAATGGTTTCTATAAATGGTAATTCCTTGCTTTTCAAAAATGGTTTCCATAAATGATAATGGGTTTCCATTTAATGGTAAGGGGTTTCCATTATCGGAGGTTTCCATAAATGGTTAGTCAGTGTAGTTAATATAATTCTTAAATACAGTACAACAAGATTTCTATGTTATTCTCATTAAATAATGAAGGGCAAAGGGAGGGATCGAACCCCGGGTCTCATTGACCTTGATCCCGATAGCTAATCATTGCGCCACAAAGGACATGATTATATTCTCTTCTTCCGAAGTTATATTTCAAAGATGGAATTGTACTATGAGGGCTCCGTTGAAGGATGTGTAAAGCCAAACTTTCGGTTGATGGTGTGCTCATTCGATTTCACTGAGTAAGTATGTATCATACTGTGTACACTGGAAGGCTGTTAATATATAATGAAATTA
Source organism: Oikopleura vanhoeffeni (assembly GCA_004367855.1). NCBI lineage: Eukaryota > Metazoa > Chordata > Appendicularia > Copelata > Oikopleuridae > Oikopleura > Oikopleura vanhoeffeni. The sequence goes on along the minus strand of SCLH01001514.1, from coordinate 22,062 downwards.
TGTAATAATAGATAATGACTTTTATAATTTTTCAATATAATGAAATTTATTCGCCTCCCTAAATAATTGACCATTATGTTACATTTGTGAATTTTATCAAAAATTGAGACAAATGTAATCATGTGATATTTTAAAATTACATAACAGGTTTTTTGTTAATAATTTAATAAAATTGTTATGTTTAAAACAATTCCTAAAATGGTTCCGAGTTCTTGCTTAAATTCTTCTGGCGACCAATCATGATGTTCTTCTCCCCAATAGTCAAACCAACCGGTCCACCATTCCATGACCATAGTTGGTTTATCAGGTTGAATAGCCTAAACACGAATTCACGATTGTTATCGATACTGAAAACTTTGAACCGGCAATATTTTAAAAATATAGAAAATTAAATGTTTACTACCTCTAAAGCATTTAACCAGACTCCTGCAGTATTTTTGAAATTGACAGTCCACAAAACACCTTCTAAAGCGGCTCCATAACCAGGGAGAGAATATTTGTATAGATCCCAACCTCCATCGCAAGTAAATAGTAATTCATTGACTCCATTTTCAATGATGACATCCCGAAGCCAAACCAAAAAGTCTTGAATAAAATTAATTTCTTTAATTTTGACAATATATGATATATCCCTAGACTCATAGAGCCATAAAAGTGGCTTTCATTTTTTTGAAAAGACCTGAAAGGACAAAAATAATCGAAATTGAAGTTAAAGTCAACCCCAGGAAAGTTAGGCACTAAAGTCTCCGAAAAAGATAAAATTCTATTTGAAGGAGGCCGTCGAAATATAGTCTATCCTAACTTTTTGCATGGATCTCCTCGTGAACCTGTTCCTTTATCACACTTTATCCTCCCATCAATTTATTTTAAACAACAAGGTCAAACATACCAGCTTTTAGGAAAATCGCTGACCATATTCCTTAAAAAAAAAAATAAGAATAGAACTTTTATTTCTGTTTGAAAACAGAAAAATTGCTCATGAATGACAAAGCGGGGCGGAAATAAATGCGCAGACATATTGTTTACCAACTAAGTTCATCATTTCAGAGGTGAGAAATCGTTTCATAGACGAACCCGATAAGGTATTTTGAATCGGAGACCAGGTTAACTCGTAGACTTTAGACATGAATCTAACCAGACTCCGATTCCGGCAACTAGTGACCATTCTATAGATCGAGCCACATAAGCAAAGTTTCATTAATCAACAATACATTTTTCAATAGCTAAAATAATTCACAGCCAATTTGCAAAAAAAAATATAAAAAACAAATTCGCATGAACAAAAGGCATTAATGGGGATAAAAAAAAAAATTCGCGAAAATGTACCCCAGTGACGGGCAAAGTGCAATAATCATACGAATTAAACGTATTTATATTTTTGAACTACTGTTAAGTTAACTTCAAAGGGTTTTCTCTAGTCCATTTAACAATTACTATATGTTTTTTCCATCAAAATTCTCTAGATAAATTGACTCTGAAATTATTGTTCAATATCATTAATTATTCTTAAGAACCAGAGAGCGAGTCACGCCTACGCCTACTCTCAAACCTTTCATCTGATCTAAGTAATTAATTTCGGAAGTTTGGCTTCTATAAATGCTCCTATTCTAACACGGAGGCCAATTTCACACATATTACAAACAGAAATCTTGAAATTAAAAAAAAATTCATCGGTAATTATTCATTTCCTACCTTCTCTCGCTACGCATTTTCTCCCACTGCATATCAGCACCATTTCGAAAGCTATGACTTCGGAAATGCTCATCTTAAACGCGAGGCCATACTGTAAGCATTGAAAGTCTAGAAATTCGTTACGATTCTTTAAGGGTCTCTCCGCATGAATTTGAGTACTTTTGAAAAAATAAAATATATATACAATATACAGTAATGTTAAAAAGTACTCAAATTACCGTCAAAAAATTCCAGGCTCAACTTTCAACGTTTTTTAAGACTTCTCATTACATGAAAGTCGGGAATTTAAATCACAGTGACGAAATAATATCCAAAAATAAGTTTAAAATATGTCATAAATATAATCCATTCTTTCAAAAATTAAGATCACGTGACGTGTTTGGAAAATATTAGTTCAAATTAACTCTAAATCAGTGTTTATTGCCACAAAAAATTTCGGCGTACATTTGATCACCTATTTGTTTACTTCACCAAAAATTATTTCCTAATTTGAAGGCACGTGATCGCTTTGGACTTTGGTTATGGGAAAAAAGTCTTAAAAACTTCTAAGAACCACTTCACTTCTTTCAAGAAAATGCAACATTTGGAAAAAACACTACTACTTTTACCAACCTCCAATCCTTAAATATACGGTCACAACATCACACGGGCTATGATGTAATGGAAAAAATGTCTAGATATTTTTTCTCTGACACACGATTAATGAAAAAAAAAGTAATTTGTATTAGCAAAAATATTTCAAAATATATAATATATCTAAAAATATAATTTCCTTCATAAAAAAACGCCACAACGTCATTGTTTCAAAGTTATCGATAACTTTAAACTGATCTTGTCATATAATGTTTAAGCACGTAAACTGCGATTAATGGTGAATGGCCACTACTTGCCGAAATCGATCTACGAGTTAGAAGAATAAGGCTTCACTTAATTTATTTTACTAGCATCTCATTATTAAAATCGTATGGTCCCTGTGGAAAAAAGTTTGAGTTAACTTCACTTTTCACAGCGGAAATGAAGTGATTGATATTTTAATTGTCTTAATATAATAACAAAAAATTTGAGTCTATCCTTATCTCAATGATTCAAACAATTAATTCCCTAACACTTAAACTTTCCCATAAATGACTCAAAGTCAAAGCAAAAAGCGCTCTCATGCCTCTGGGGATATCAAACTCAAATAGTGAGGGGGTTAAAGCCTCGGTACATTTTGACAGATTGCACTTTTTCAATTGTTTGTCTTGATGGGAAACTTTTTGCGACTCTCAAAATTTTACACAAGTGCCCACTTTTCAGCTTACTTTGTATAATCTGAATTCTTCAGATTGATTATTTACTTATAAATCGTCTTTGAAAAACACTCAAAAAACGCGCGTTTGAATTACGTGTCTAAACAGTTAAATTTATTTTATATTTTAATTAATAAGGAGCTTTAAAATACGGTCCTGTCGACCGTGGAAAATTTATTGAGTTAAATTCATACGATTTTTAAGTCAAAATCGAAAATTTAAATTTTTGCAAAAAAGTCGAAAAAAAAAAAATTTTAGCACATCGAAAAAATATTTTTTTCATGAGTTAAATAAAATAAATTAAAACGGTCGACAGGTGGGCTTACCAATTGAGCAAGTCTCGGTGTAATAATTTTTAATTCTTGACTAAGAGGGCTTAACTTATTTTGCGCAAACTGTATTTTCATTCAAAAAGTATGATTCAGAGTATAAACAGGAGCGAAAGAAACAAAACGAAAGCAATTAATAAGTGAAAGTAGCCATCCCAATATTTTCAGCTAAGGAGCCTAAAAAATTAGTTTGAAAATTTTTGAACAAGAAATGAGAAAAAATTTCATAAAATTTCTAATTATTTTAGACCAAAAATCACTTAACCATGTCATATGGTTTTTTAAAGAGCATATAAAAAATATGTGGTCACCAAGTCGAAAAGTTTTTTTCGTTGATTTGTAACAAATATTGAAAAAAATATGAACAAAAATAAGGCATTTTTTTATTATGTCTGGAACTTTTATCCAAAATTTCTCATAATTTCTCGAATTCGAAAAGTTAAATTCAAACTCAAAATTTTTTTAAAAAACCCAAATGCAAAAATTCGCTAGTTACAAAAGTTGCCTGGATTATGAATCATCACTTTGATGGTATATTGGGAAGAATATATATCAATCCAGTGAAAAGTTTTTCATCAAGTTTTTCATCAAGTTTTTCATCATTTTTGAATCATATTTATTGTATTTGATGTAATATCAAGAATCCCAAAAAAAAAATTTGCGGATTGTCTGTCCGGTAGTTTCTACGAAAAATAAAGATTTTTCGTAATACATTTTTCTTTAGAAAGGTTTTGGCTTTGAAGCGCGCTACAAAGAAAAACCTCGGCAAATTTATTACGAAAAATCCTAATGTTTCGTAGGAACTACCGGACAGACAATCCGCAAATTAGATTTATTTGGGATTCTTAATATTTTATCAAATACAATAAATATGACTCAAAAATGATGGGCAGCCTGCACAGTGCAGGTCAAAAAACGATCCTTAATTACTATAAAACAGTTAAAGGGATATACATGTATATGAAATTTTGGAAATACTTTACATGTTGACAATATTTTAAATAAAGAAAATATGTAACCTTTTTGATATGTTATATTTTGGAATTATGTTAAGGGTTGTGCACAGTGGAATTTTTGAGGAGTTTTAACTAAATACCAAAGCGAACTTATAGGGTAGAATTTTGAAAATAAAAAAATAATCTCATTATGTTACGAGAGAATTTTGCGTGGATTTTTAGGTTTTAATGTTTAAAATGGGGATTCGAACGTGTCGGACACGTCGTGTCCTAGATCTTCCTATAATTTAGTTTTAATTTTATTGTAAAATTCGGGTAATTAACGACCAAAAAAAAATTCACGTTCCCACCCTTTCCAGCTACAAATTTTTTCGAGTTCAAATTTTCCAAAACCTTAACTTTGGCAAAAATTTTCTGAAAAATCGTATAATCCGCCTAGGCAATTTTTTGACTTGTTATTGGAAAATTGTTTTTAATTATATTTACTCTTCGGTCTGAAAAACTTCCCGGTAATGAAAATTAACCATAATTTATTTTTGATACTGATAACTCCAATTTGAATCAAAAATATAAATTTTAAAACAGCATAATTTGAGCACCAGATGGCAAAAAAAATTGAGAAAATTTATAATTTCATGCTTTTTTACCCCGGAAATCTATCGATTTATTATTTTTTTCGATGTTTACTTCAGATTAAAGTTCTCCCGTGCGCTATCCTAATTATGTAACATTTTACAATCATGTGAATAAAATTTGAAGTTATGTAACATTTCAAATATATCCATCATGATGCCCGAGTAACTTAAATCTCTCATTTGCCTTTAAAAAGAATAGGGAATAAGAGATTTAAGTTACTCGGGAATCATGATCGATATCATATATATTATACTCCATCTCAAAAACGCTTACTATCTCTATAGCGCGTGTTCGAATCCAACTAATGTTGTCTTAGTGATTATATTGAATATGATTATAGACAAGGATCTTGATAATGGAACCGCTAAATTTTATCGGTGTGTAATCTCTCAAGCAATCACTAAGACAATCATTTAGACAACATCAGTGGGATTCGAACACGCGCTGTAGAGATAGTAAGCGTTTTTAAGATGGAGTTCCGTTCCGAAAAGGATATGTTACATTTTGACTATACGTTACATTAAGAAATATGTTTCATTTTGAAAGTATGATAGATATTGAAATTATGTTGTATTTAATTTATATGGATTACAGACCCTCGGAAGACAGATCCTGAATATTTGAATGATACAAACAACGCGGAATACTAGCACCCTGGATTGTAGAATAGGTCGATTTCATTGGTCAGATTTTGAAGAGATCAACTAATCAAATGCCGCATTTTTCAAATATTCAGGATCTGTCCTCAGAGGGTCTGTAATCCATATTATTAAATAATTTTTTTAATTATTTTTACCTGGATCTAAATCTCCGGGTTCGTTCGCTTTTCCATATCCAGCATACTCGTTCTCAACTTGAACCATAATAATCGGCCCGCCATTTTTCCACATCAAATGATTAACACGTCCTTAATTGATTATTGATGATCATGTTTTATAATTTAACCTTCAAAACAACATTAACCTAGAACTTCTCAAAATGAAAATTAATGAGGTGGTTTCGGTTCAGTCAAAACTTAGAAGTCCCTTACAAGTATTCACGTATCAGGCTGTCACATCCAGAGGCTTCAATTCTAAATGTTTTTTGCCCAAAAATAATTCGAGATTTTTTTAAATTTTCTTTATTTCAAGATCTTCAAATGACCGGAAATAACCCAATAAATAAAGAAAAAATATTTTTCTTTGAGGTAGTTTTTAAAGGTAGTTTTTCGAAATTAATGAACTTTCATAATGAATAGAATTTGTTATATGAATTATTTCTCAAAAAATTCCTAGAAAATATAAAAAAATGAGAACAAATTGACTCTCAGGATTTCAGACTATTTCTGGACCTATAAAAACATATGGTCACGCGTGACCATGCTGTTTAAATCAAGCTTATAAGTTATAACCTAAGATTAATTATCAACTCAAATCATGTGACGAAATAATTAAAAAATAAGGTTTGGAATATATCATATGTTAATCCTTATTTGTTGAAAAATAAGATCACGTGACGTTTTTGAAAAATGCCGTTATGTTCAAAATTCTTAGATTATGTGTTTATTTGCCCTCAAAATTTTTCGGCGTATTTGAGTACTATTGTGTCTTGAACCAAAACCTTATTTCTAATTTGAAGGTACGTGATTGTTTTGACTTTGCTGTAATGAAAAAAGTCTTAAAAACTTCTAAAATCTTCCTACTATTTTTTCAAAAAGTGATTAAGTATTTTTTGAAAAAAACAGTACTATTTTGGCCAACCTTATTTCTTGAATATACGGTCACGTGATCATTTTTGGGCTATGCTGTAATGAACGAAAGTCTTAGAATTTTTTTTTGATCCCGCTCGAAGGTTTTTTTGGTGATTCCAAAAATTTTTGCAAAAAATAAGTACTGTCAATTATTAAAATAGTCGATTGATCACTTTGTAGATGATTAAGGATCCTAAATTGCGATTAAAGGGCACATGGTTTTCAAAAAATTTAAAGTAAAAAATTCAGTTTAAATCAGAAAAAGTTGGGAAATTTTAGAAACATTAAGGCAAAATATTGATATCAAAACTTTTCTGACCTAAGAGTTCTTTGTAATAACGTCTGACGGCAGTAGTGTATCCAATAGATTTTGATGATCGTACGAGCATATCTTTATCATGTAATAACCAATAAGGATGTCCACCCCATTCCCATTCTGCACAAATATATGGTCCAGGTCGGAAAATGACCAAAAGATCTAGTTTTGCAGCTAATTCGATAAACTTAACGACGTCTAAATCTCCGTCGAAATTGTACACTCCTGGATATGGTTCATGCAAGTTCTTTTCAAGGTTACTTCAAAAAATTAAATCAGCTTTGCATATTAGAGAAAAATATACGGTATTGTGTTAAGAATAAGTTCATCTATTTAACTAAGGTACCATGGTAAACTATAATTTATGCACTATTATTTTAGTGGTATACCGTATACCACTAAAATAAAAGCGAATAAAATCTAGCAATCGTTCCATGTTTTAATTAGAAACAATGAGGATTATAAATAAAAATATTTTAATGCTCGTCAATAGAAAAATACTTTTATCTGAGATTTTGGTTTGAACGCGATTCGTCTTGGCGTCGCGATTCACTTGTAAATTCGTTAGTTTTCGATCAGAAAAACTTTTGAGACAATAAAACTAGTCTTCTTTCATACAATAATAGTCAAATAACCAAAATAGAAATGACTCATCTTTTTGAAACCGGATATTTTTGTCTGAAATTAAAAATTTCAAAAGTTTTTTTAACACAAGCAAACTTAATGAATCCTTGAAATCATTGATTAAAGAAAAGATGGTGGATATTTAGACTTATTTATGTCATACGTTGTTTGAATAACGTTCATTTAAAAATGAGTTTTTTTATGAATTTAGGCTTTCAACTTGCCCCAAGTTTCAAAATTCAAAAAGCGACCTTTGAAAGAGCTAAAAGCCTATTAAAAGTCAAGTGATACATTTTTGAGATTTAAATCCGGGTGTTTGAGGCTCAAAATTTGAGCACGACATTTTGAGTAAGCGTAATCGGCTGATTCGCACCGGACAGACTAACGATGACCGTAGACAAATAAATTTCCCTACATTAGCTCCTGGTTTTTTTTATGAATATGATTATAATTTGTTCGACGCAGTGGATTAATTTCCAACGATTTCAAATTTCGTTATTCCGTTAATATCTTAGTCGGGATAAGGGGGTGAAAGCAGTGTATTTTAAAGATTCCACTTAATATAACTTTGTGTTTTTAGAACGTCTGCGCTTAGTCTACGCTCTAGAGTGAGAGAGCTGTAACTCGCCGCACGGTGTCGCTGCCCCTCTGGAATCGAGGGTTATCGAGACAGCAAATTGCTGTTAGCAATGCAAAGCGTAATTGTGTAGGTTTGAGGCAAAAAAGGATTATCGACCAATCAGGATTTGAATAGCCAAGGGATTTATAAGGAATAAAAATCCTTTCATAGGTCATTCGAACCTGCTAAGGTCCCAGAGAGAGTTCGTTAAAAATCCGTAGATTTTAAAAGTTTTTTTTCATTCAAAGGATAAAAAGTAAAAAGTTTTAACCATGAAAATTCTATATTCACTTTTGATGTTTACTGGAGCTAGACAACCAGAGGGAACTCTCCCAGGTCGAACAGTTGACCATAAGGGAAACCAAATGGGAAGAAAGAATACTTATGCACGACTTATTACGTAAGACAGTTTTACTTTTGACTCAAAAATTATTCAAAATATTACATTATGCCGCTAAAAATAACATACTGTGATAATATCACAGTGATATACAGTGTATATGACAAAAAAGTGATATACAGTATTACAAAAAAGTGCAAATAATTTTTTGACGAGCTGGATTGAGAAATAATAAACACGATGTACATATATCGGTAACAATTTGTGTGACTATAAAAACGCCATAATAATTTTATACTAAAAAATTTATTATAAATATTTTTATCGTAGTCCTTGTTTCTAAATGTTTGTTAATTTTTGACCAATCAGAAAGCTGGATTATTCAAAAAATTTGAAAGTATGTCTGATCAAAAATTCTCTTTTAAAAATTGTGTACAATGGATACTTTTCTGTATTTTTATAACTTTCATGATTTTCCAATACAAAAAATACGATAACAGCCTTTTTGGAATTGCTGTTTTTATTGAATTTTTGTGCAGTCGAGATAGAAAATCTTCCAAGTTGACATTTTAAAATATTTTTAGTGGCGATAAAAAACAACAGGAAAAATAAGTGAAAATATTGTCTCCTAGAAAATGTCGGCCTCTAAATTTAATTTGTGAAGAGATTAATTAAAAACAATATATTCAGCATTAATAAAATGGTCAATATTATCTCGGCAAGAGCTTATGGATTCGGAAATGATCTGAATTCTTACCCTGTAGATGAAACCAAGCAACTTTTTGGACAACTCAAACGAAACAACCAATTTCTCAATGTAAGTTTTTATGAGTTTGCTAGTGTATCGATTTAGGTACAAAAAGCATGACAGTTTTAAGTGTACCCAAGTATATTTTTTATTTTGGCACACAAAACATGATAATGCTTGTTGTACCCAAATGAATATTATTCTTACAGAATGCATAAAAGTGCTTGGTGTACGGTACACCGTGTACCCAGTTAGGAAATTATATTGACTGCATCAAAAAAACCATGTGACCAAGTTTTTCAGGTCAAATAGAAAATATTCAGGTAAACAAAATTCTAGAAAAACGCTAATTTTTTGAATGATGCACATTTTTGTGCCTTTGTTGTTTTCGATGTTGTTGTTGACCAATCAGAAACCAGATTTTTTTTAAATTCTTAATAATGTCGCCCAATCGAAAAACTTTTTGATGAGAAACAAACAATCGCTTGTTTTTTTAAAGCCATTATTCAAAACAAATCATTTTTATTGGCTGGAGTATCCATATCGTCGTAGTGAACCGATTCCCGAAAAATGCGACATCCTGTATAACTATCATAGATTTTCAATGCTGAAAAACATAGTTTTCAACCATTAAAATTTCTAGAGAATGGCAGAAAAATATTGGAGAATTGGTAATGATGGCGAACTGAAATGTGCATCCCACAACACAAAAGAGGCCAAACAATTAATCGCACAACACAAACTAACCTTAGCAAATAATAAAATCCGAAGACGCAGAGAGTCAGAAGTAACCTTTGATTTGTCTTGGAGCCTTCAAGATCTTCAAAATATGTGCGAAATGGCCGAGGAAGAATTTGAGGAAAATATGGATGAACAGAGCATTTGTGAAGACTGCTGCGATAAAGTATGACTATTAAAAAAAATTTAGTCTTCTTCGATCTAAAAAAATTGAGCATCATAAGAAAAAAATAATTACAATCAATTAAAAAAATGTTTTTCCAAGATATTAATTCCAAAGATATATTATATAGTTAGTTTGTATTCAAGGTGGACATCTGTTCTGCTCATAAGATACCTTTAAAAATGTCATAATTCAGGTTTTACAGAGTTGACCACTTAAATTAAAAAATTTTTTCGAAAATTGAATATCTTGGAAAAACATTTTTTATATAATATATATAATATTTTATATAATATATATCAATACTTCTAGCTTTATGGGCATTTGTGAAATATTTTCGAGTCGAAATATCTCAACTTTCGCATAATATAAATGATTTAAAAAGATTCCAAAAATCATTAAAAATAGATCCACTGGTGACCAGTGACTGGTCCAATCAATATGCGATTTGCATGATTCATTTCTAGTTTTTAGCCGCCAGACAACCTCGTCAAACTCTCGGACAAAATTTTCAAAAATGTTTTACATGCTAGAAAATTGCATAAAACAAAAAAAAACTTGATTGAGGGACGCTTGGGAATAGAAAATCGATTTCTATATCTGTGTTAAGAAATAAAACACTTTTGGTCATTTATTGTAATATTTTACTCGTGTTTAATATGATAGGCATACCGATTATGTCTCAATACAATCCGGTTAAGGCCGTAAGGGGGTAGTGTCCAGCAAAAAAGTTTGGCTGAAAAAAATGTATATAACTAAATCGACCAAAAAAAAAGTTGCTCGGGGTCTCGCAGCGCTATCTGTGTCTAGCGCCCTTTAGCGGCAATATGGTAAATAGCCTTGATATCCGCTCTGGATGAAATAAAAAGAGAACCGCTTGGAATTTAACTTAAAAATAAATGCAAATGAATACTAGGATTACCTTCTTGGTAATTTGCTCTAACAAAATCAGATCGATTGATTTTAACATAATCAAACATAAAAAACATATTTATTTTTAAATTTTTTGACAAAAACAATGCATTTTATATTACAAATATACAAGAAATTAAAAATTCAGACAATTTTGAATCAAACAGATTTTTTGGAGCAAATTATCACGTTGGGCAGTGAATGCGAGTTTAAATAAAGTGTCGGAAAATAGTAAAATGTACAAAACTGAAAAATGAATATAATAATTGGTGGTTGTCTAGTCAATTGCTTTAATTTTCTCAATTCCACATTTCAGATTAAAAAACGCTTATTAAACTTCTTGGATTTAAGTTTTGGCATTTTTTCCAAAAGTTGATTTTTAGTATGCATAATAATTTTTAACCTTATATATAGTATTCAGATTCCTACACTACTCCTAAACAAATAAATTGTTGCTAAAATTGTGATTTTATCAGTGAATATTAATTAACGGAAATGCCAGAGTTTCATCACACAAAATGATTGATGTCTAATATTTGTCAACCTTTTGATAAATGTATTCTTTGATGCGCCATAATATTTTGCTACCTTATAGACACCTACTGTGCCGAATGTGTTGATCTTAATTAATATTTTTGCGATAAAAACCTTTTTATTATATTCTTAGCAATTTGTTATTCAAACTTTAATTTATGACTTCAAATATTTATTCAAAATAAGCCTACTATATGTTTGAGCTTCAAACTGCAGAAGAAATTCCGCAACGCCAAGAGTTTAGCGCATAACTTTTGTTCTAGGCCCTTAAAAAAATTCGCCCGATTATATTAAAGAGAGATTTCAAGGATAAAACGACTCCGATTAAAAAAAATTTCTATGTAAACAAAAAAGGCCTTGTTCAAAAGACTGAATAAAAAAACACGTTTTTGGCATTACTTTCGTTTGAAATCAAAAAAAAAAAATTCCGCCGATAATATTTAAGATAATTATTCTGCAGTCACTCTCGTTCAAAAATTAATGAAATCGGATGTCAGATAAAACATCCTTGTGCATTTGAAAAGTTCGACTTTGGCGCCCTCTGGTGGCTGAACCTACTTTCAAAAATCTGCGAGAACTCGACCAAAATTTTTTTCAGGGTCGGTTTAGTATTATATCAAATTTTCAGGCCAAACGATTTTGCTGGACACTACCCCCTCAAAACATACGTTTTATGGTAGCAAAAAGTTAGGGGAAAGAGCTCCTTGGCTCATTTTTTTAATTTTTGCCGCAATTTCCTCCAATAGCCGAACACATTTTTGAAAATTTCACAATTTACTCAAAAATGAATATCAGTTTTTTAGAAAATGCCATAAATTTTTTTCGGTTAAAATCTAAGAATTGTCTGAATTTACAAAAAAAAATGAATCAAAATGCGTTTCCAATTATTTTAATATTTCGAGCTCAAATAGGGTTGACCAACCCCTTAAAATTTTTTTATTTAAAAAAATTTAGGATACCGAAACTGGAAATTGGATTTTTGATGGTCAAGGTAAACGAGGTTTCAAACCAGATAAATTCTTAGCAAATGTTGAGGACGACCCAAAAGTTATTCTCACTGCTCTCAAAAAAGCATTTGGAATCCAGAAAAAATGGTTCACAACTTACATTGCTCTTTGCCCACAAGGTAAAAAGCGATGGATAAGGTAAGTTTAAAAAAAAACTTGTTAGAAGAACGTTATCTCTGATTTATTTCTACAAATTGTAGACTACAATACCAGTGATGTATTCCAGATTGTGTGTTGGCGTCACACGACTATTAATTTGGTCTGAGAGACATGATTATGACTATGCAGACTGAGTCATTCTGAATGACCCATTTTTTGTGCGCTAGATCTGCTTTTCCAAACTAGTATTTTAGGACTATTTACGTTAGCTTTTCATTAAAAAGTTAATTCAAATTTCGAATTTCACGCAAAAATACCCGGCTTTAAGGGAGTCCCCCTCGCGAAATTAAATTCTCTAAAAATTTGACCCATAGTTAATTCAGCAAAAAAAATGACAATGGACATGGCCCCGCGGTCCAGAAACCACCAGGTGGTCATTATTTTTTGGGTTGTTTTCAAATCAGTTTATTTTTGGATACATATTTTTAGGATATAATTTATAAAACTAGTTCTCAGATTTGGAAAAGTTTTTCTTATAAAAACGGATGAGCGGTATTAGATTTTGTGCGGGTTTCCCAACACGCGATAATGCTTTCAACTCGCACAAAAACTGAGGCAGCTATCTAAAACGATATATAAGTATTGTTATAACTTCATAAAAATCAGAGAAAAAGTAAATTAAAACGTCGGCTGCTCATTGCTGGAGCATCATTTTTTCTCCAATTTGAATAGAGTTAAGTCTGGTTGCCAATCTCATCCTATGATGCGAGATTTTATAAAACACACATCGGTCACAGTATTTAACTCAAAAACTGCATTTCAAAAATACTTAAGTTCCTTCTCGATTCTTTCACGCATTGTCACGGCAGCACTCAAAAATGGTATCACAACACAAGAAACTCTGGATAAATTTGACTTCAAACGTGCAATTGTTAGCAATAAGGCGCTAGAATTCAAAGACAGAGAGTTCAAGAGACTCTTCACTCATGATATATTACTAGAGAAAGTCCAGAGCCGTCTTTAAATAGTCCGTTAAATTTAGTGCTGAATCCCAAGTGTTAATAATCATGAAGGCCACGTGTAAATTATCAGCAAAATAAAAATAAAATACTATAATTCCGGGATCGGTGGAATTATATTGGATCCGGTTCGACTTTTCGAAAAAAATTTCGTTAGCTGATTTGGTCTTATTTTAATTTCCTGTCTGCTGATCCCTGCTGTAAATAGCAATGAATCGTTAACTCACTAATACTACTGAGTTTTTATACTTAAAACTTTTCTTAATGCTTTTTGATATGAAAATCGACATTTTAAAAATTTTGAAAAAAAAATTTCAAATACCGTTTGGACTTTAACAGAAATTTTAGCTGACTTTTAAATTTTTTTTCTATAAATAGTTTATCTCCAATAAAAATTTCATTAAATTTTTAATTAAACTTTTTTAATTAATATCCCTAACGTGCTATACGCCGCGATAAGCAGCAAGCAATACAAAGCATACCAACCTACGCAGAAGAAACATTTTGGATTTAATTGATTATTGTGGATGAACCGAGTTGATGGAAGAAGATTTTAAAATTGTTTATTAATTAACACAAATTATATAAATTTAATTAAATTAAGGAAGATTAATTAATTAAAAATCATTTTCTGGATTGAGTCTGTTCAATTTTAAACCGCTTCGTTTCTGCCAAACGTTTTAATTGAAATTGATTATCAAATTCAATCGCTTCTCTTTTATAATCAATTCTCTATTACAATCAAAAATGGCCAAAATTGGTCATCCAACCCTTTTTTATATTTCCAAATAAAAATATAAAGTATAAAATAAATTCGTAATATGTTCATCAATCAATCGCATGATAGGAAAATAATAAGGCCCTCAACTTTGGGGTGAAATCAGTATCATTTTTAGCAATATTTTTATTTTTAAAGGCCTAAAAACATAAAACTTGACAATTCAGATACATGTACATAAATGTACTACATATCGAAAATGATCCCTAGTGAGCCTTTTATATCAGGCGTCATAACTTTGAGAAAGTGACCAATGAAATCGCGAGATTCTTGAATTAAGTTGTTCACTATAAAATTTTTTCTGTTAATTTAAGACCAGACTAATTCGGTCAAAAAAATTACAATGGTGGTAGTCTCGTCATTCACAGACGTCTAGTTCGGCAACCAAGAGACTTCAAAGACCGGAATTTAGCCATTTTTGGCCGAAATTAGAGACCATTTTTCTTGGTAACCACACATCTGACTTTCAATTTTATTCTATTTATACGATGAACTTATGTAGGACTTTAATCCGGCCGAGCCGTTTTCGATACAATGTAAATTAAAGGGGTAGCAGTCGCAATGTTTCTAGGGCACTTTGAGAATCTAATTTCGGCCAAAATGGCTCAATTCTGGTCTTCTCCTGGTTGCCGAACTAGACGTCTGTGAATGACGAAACTACCACCATTGTGATTTTTTTGCCGAATTAGTCTGTTCTAAAATTAACAGAAACAAAATCATAGTGGACAGTACCCCCTTAAGTCGACAATCGAGTGAGGTGATTGGACACGGGCTCAAAGTTATGACGCCTGATATAAAAGGTCCACTAGGGATCATTTTCGATATGAGTCAAATAAAAGATTGTCAAAAAATCAGCAGTATGCTGATTGGTCTATATTTATAAAATGAATAATTTTATTACGCCGAATACTTCAAAATTTTTCAAATTACCGAGCCAAAATTTAAACCGATTTTTTTAGTTACTAAATTGGGAATTATCTAGAAATACCACTAGCTGATTGGTCCGCCTGAAAAGGTGAATTGGCGAATCGTAGCGCTTTAATAATCACGTGACTTTAAGTCTTTCTATAGTTCTAACAACCGTGTGGTTTCAGTGAAATAATAAATGCGTATAATTTTTGAGTATTTTTTATTTGACTCATATCCCCTATTCACACTTTTGTAAATATCCCGGCCCTACTACTTAAAAACACACTACGTTTCCTAATCAGGGCCGGTATATTTACAAAAGTGTGAATAGGGGATATAGACTATACTATCATATAGTATATCCCCTGATATGCATGGTAGTTTTCAAATCAGATAAAAGTAGGTTCCTTGAGTATGAATTTTCACCAATCAGAATTCAGTTTTATTTTGAAATTTTATTACACGCTATCATAATAGCCTATTATTAATAGGCTTTAAAATTAACTTCTCATTTGAATAAATAATCTAGCTATTGTTTGTGAATCGAGTTTTAGAGAATTTTTGTTGAAACAACTTTTTTGAAACAATTTTTTGTATGAGATGAGATAGAATGTGACCATCAGAAGATAATTAACTCTTGGACGCGCAGAGGCTTTTGAAAGGATCAAGCCACTTTGAATCATCCAAAAATGGTGAAAAAAGGTGCCTACGCTGATTTTTTTTTCTATGCTTCCAAGGGTTAAACGCCAGGTAAATAGCATTGCGTACATGAATTGTGTTGTCTTTGGTCAATTTAGTTGGATTTTAAACGTATAATACTAGAATAATTTATTCTTAAAAAACATTCAAAAAGAAAAAACAATCGTAGAGCTCAAATATATGCAGAGGAAAACTTCAGTAATTTACTGTTCAATTTTAATTCTGAACTGACACGGAGGAACATTTATTACGTTGCTCTTATCATAAAAAATATGGTTTCTTGAAAAGGGCCATCTTTTATTATTTTTAAGTAATTTATTCAAATTTTATAAGGGAAAGCTCTTTGGTGTATATGTATTTCTACAAGTGCTAATCATAAAAAAATCAAATTAGAACTCATCGTTGATGGGATTAGATAGTCTATACTCAGATTAAACAGAATCCGATACAAAATACATTAAATGCTTTTGTGTATTTTATGCAAGTCGGTCTATCGTGGATAGAAGTATTTAAGGGTATCCTGGTTCCTACATTTTCTGCTGTTATTATGTCATAAAAATGCAACAAATCAATCGTTAATGTTTTGAAAGCACAAAACAACCCAAATAAGAAGAAAAAAATTCGAAATTTTTAATTTTTTCTGAGTATTTTTCAAAATTAAGTGGAAAAATAACGTTTGTTTCAATTTGACCCCTAAGACTTCAAAATTTTGGCTCGACGTAAGCCAATTTTCTCTTCAGTGTTACCCCAGCTTTCTTTTGAGCTTACTTTCGAAGAAATCGAAGCACATTTTTTTTCGGAAATTTTTTCACGTGACCTTGAAAAATTCATATTTTGAGTTTGGGGTCGAAATTTAAAAAACGGCTCGCATTGAGTTTTAATTTGTTTTGAGCTACTTTTTGCAAAAATGTGAGTAAGTTTTTAAATTTAACCTAGGAGGAGATAGATTTTCCAATGAACAAAGTCCAAAAAACGGTGGTTTATCGCATATTCTAGAAAAAATATAGCACTTATCGACAAAATGGCTCGCCTTGAGTTAGACCCACTAATTCTACAGATTATGATAAAATTTCAGTTTATTTCAAAATAAAACCTGAGAGGTGATAGATTTTCCGTTTTGGCTTAAGTCTCCCTGTCTCGCTTATGTGTCTGAGAGTGTATGCATGCAAAAAACTTTTGACACATGTTTTACGCAAGATGAAGGCTAGTTCTACAAACTGGCTAATCTGNAAGCCCTGTTTGGCTAATATTTCATCTAGAATATGTCAAATTAGGAACCGGAATACCCTTAACATGTCACCGTTATTAGAACCAAGGTTTATACTTTCACAGACTAAAACCGTCAGTCTAACAGTCATGAGAATCACTGCATAACCGACATAAAACTACGGCTCCTAGTCTGGGGACCTAGACTCTAGGGCCCGTCAAAAGTACAAAAACTTTTGAAAAATACGTTATGTTCAGAATTCTCGTGCTTACACTTCAGCTGCGTACTTTAAGGGGGTTGGTCAACTCTATTCGAGCTCCAATTATCAAAATCTCCAATTATCCTTTTTAAATCGGTAATAATATGCGTGAGACGAAATATTGGGACTCGAAAATATCTTACAAATGGCGAGAAGTATCCAAACCGTTGGTTTTTATCGAAGGTGGACATCTGTTCTGCCCATAAGATTCATTTAAAAATGTAAGAATTCAGGATTTATAAAGTTGACTACCCCCTTAATTCGAGGGAAAAAGATAGAACTTTACTAAATTAGTATTAAATATCAAATTAGTAAGTTACTTCCTAAATATATATAGCTGGGTCTCACACCTCGAAGATCTCACGTTTGCCCAATCGAGGGTGCTAAAGGTCGAATCTTAACTCCCGTAGTGACTTTCTGGTCATGCGTGACCAGATGCCTTTTAATCGCAATTTAGGACCCTTGATCATTTATGAACGAACATTTACAAAGTGATCAATCGACTATTTGAATAATTTACGTTTGTGCGTTTTTTTGTGCGTGTATTAGTAAAATACAGTACATATTTTTTGCAAAAAATTTTGGAATCACCAAAAAAAACCTTTCATCGTAATCAAAAAAAAAATTCTAAGACTTTTTTTCCACTACACACAAGCCCAAAAATGATCATGTGACCGTATTGTTACACTCGGACAAATGCGTTTTGGCAATAAGAGAGAGTATTATATTTTATCGGTTATTAATTACATGATTCTCTTAAACGGGAAAAACAGAATGAGCAACAAAACAGATTTAGTTTTGTTGCTCGACAGTGATTAGGCAGGCGCGAAAACACCAATTTTGTCTCTATCGAGATACGGTATTCTGTCACAGTATATTCAAGGAATAAGGTTCGCAAAAATAGTACTGTTTTTTTTCAAAAAATACTTAACCCCTGTGAGCACAGAAAAAAGTTCCGCCAAGGCACCGAGCCTATATAGGCATTTTTTCGATGCTGATTGCAGAAAGCCCAAGGTAGTTGGAGTTTCAATATTTTTTGCATAAGGAAGTTCAAACAATATTTTTGCATCCGACATTTTATTTCTAGAATTTAGATTTTTAGTTCTAGAAAATATACTGATAAGAGCAAGGTATAGCATATCACGTGATACAAGCTGACACAAATGTTGTTCCCAAATTATTTCGCTATGGACATCGATGCACAGGATCTGACCTACGTCATCGTTTTTTCCGATTTGATCTATATATGATCAATCAAAAGTTATTTTTAAATAGGTCTAAAATTTTGATGAAAAAATCACAATTTTCATTAAAATGTTTATTTTTCCCTATAAAGCAGATTAGTACACTTCTGATATTATTTCTGGGTCAATCTACTAATCAAGTGAGTCTGTGGACATTTTTTAATTACTTAAATTAATTTTTTAATGATTAAAATATTTTCGTGAAATACTTAAAATTGAAAATTTTGAAATATCACTTCTGAAGAAAAGTATCTGTTCCTGTATACCAATTAATCTTTGTTTTGAGTGTCAACCATGCACAAAACACTACTTCCTAAAAACTGTTTTTTTTTTAAATTTTGATTGACTTAATATGTCGCATTTGTTTTTTTCAGAAGTGAAAGTTCAGAAAAAAATCTCAAAAAAACAACTCCCCGTAATATTTGAACAAAATTTGCTAAAAAAAATAAACTATTTTTTTGGAATCGCCGCAAAATTTTTAATACTGTATTTGGACGAGACAATTCTACAGTGCTTTTTTTGCCGTTTTTAGATGATTTTAAGTATGCTCGTGCCTATATATAGGCACTGTGCTCACACGGGTTNAAATAAATTTTTGAAAACAGTGAAGAGGTTCTTTAGAAGTTTTTAAGACTTTTTTTATTACAGCAAAGTCCAAAAACAATCACGTGACCTTCAAATTAAGTAACAAGGTTATGGTTCAAGTACACAAATAGTACTCAAAATACGCTAAAAATTTTTGAAGCCGAATAAACACTTAATCTAAGAATTTTGAACATAGCGGCATTTCTCAAAAATGTCACGTGATCTCATTTTTCAAAAAATAAGGATTAATTTATGACATATTCAATACCTTATTTTTGAATTATTACGTCACGTGATTTTATTCGGACTTTGGTGTAATGAAAAAAAAATTCTTAAAAACGTTTCGAGTTCATCCTCAAGGTTTTTATTATGTAATTTGAGTACTTTTTCAAAAAACCGTATACAGGGGGGGAAATATCTAGCGTGTGACACGCTGCGTGTCCACCATTAATTTCGACTTATAAAAATAATGGGTGGATTGTTCTTGGGGGTGAATAATATATGTCAAAATGGAATAAAAAATTATGAAAAAAATTTTGGTCGTCACGTGATCAAAATATAGCGATTTGTCGTGTTTTTAGTATTTAATTAATATAAAACAAATACAAAATCGGCAGTTTTTGGGTCAACGCCACTTATTAATGAAATTAACATACTTTTTCTAAAAAAAATTAAAATTTTCGAAATTTTGATTTTTTTGGCTCCCAAACCTCGATTTTTTAGCTCCAAAAAACCCCTATTTTACGCTGATTTTACGATTTTTCAAGATAAATTATCATTTTTTTCAAAAACTATCATTTTTCAAAAAAATTAAATTCAAAATATAATACTGTCCTTGATCGGCCTTCGGCCGACTCGGAGCTCATTTTTCAAAAAAATTAAATTTATATATAATATCCCCCTTTATCAGCCTCCGGCCGATTAATGGCTCCTTTTTCCAAAAAAATAAATTTAAAATATAATATGCCCCTCTATCGGCCTTCGGCCGATTCGGAGCTCATTATCCAACAAAATTAAATTTAAAATATTGAAACCCACTTTATCGGCATTCGGCCGATTCGGGGCGCATTTTCCAACAAAATTAGATTTGAAATTTAATACCCCCCTTTATTGGCCTCCGGCCGATTTTAGGCTCATTTTTCGTAAAAATTAAATTTAAAATATAATGTGCCCCTCTGTCGGCCTTCGGCCAATTCGGGGCTCATCTTCCAACAAAATTACATTTTAAATATAATATCCCCCTTCATCCGCCTTCGGCCGATTTTGGGCTCATTTTTCAGTGAAAGTAAAGTTAAAATAAAATATTCCCCTTTATCGGCGTTTGGCCGATATGGGGCTCATTTTACAACAAAATTTATTTAAAAAAACTCCTTTTATCGGCCTTCGGTATTTTTCTAGCCGACCTGTCTATTTTGAAAGTCATATTTCTTAGAAATGGCTATCCCGAGAAAATAATTAACGAGAAGTTTGCAAATTTCTTGTGCTCTCCAGGAAAACCTCCACAACTTGAGGTCTCTTTTACATTTTGTATCGATTACACAAACTCAAAAATAGAATATTATTTGAGAGATTTACTTGGTCGAATAAAAAAATTTATACCCAATCTTTATGTGAGATTTGCATATAAAAGTTCAACAACCGAACAAATTAATAAAAAAGACAGTAAAGCAGAATACTCTAAACTTGATTTGTGCAACCTTATTTATAAATTTCTTTGTACATGTAGTAAATGCTATGTCGGTAGAACGAAATGTACTCTCAAAATAAGAGCAAACCAACATAAGCAGTTTTCTCGTGCAAAGAAAACTTATTACCACATTTACCGCTGCCCTGTTTATGTCAAAAAACTACTTGCTTACGAAAAAGAACATATCCCACCTAAGTCTACTCAAACTTTCATTAAGGGAGTAAGAGATCAATTTTATATGAGCCACTTCAAAATACTACAAAAATGTGGTTCTTTCAGTGACCTTTGTGATGCCGAATCATATTTTATACGGATAAATCTTCCAAAGCTGAACGAACATATTATTCACAAANTTGCCCATTGGTCTCACTGTTGCCTATTGGTCTCACACGAAGGGTGTTACCCATTGGTCTCACTAGTCCGATTTTTTAATTTGATACATGTTTTTTCTGAAAACTTAAACATAGTTTTTCGATAGTTTGTTCTAGATTATAAAATTTAACAATCATATTGTGAAATTTCACAAATATACATATACAAATTAACCTGACTCAGGTTACCTGGGGTCTCTTTTACTTTTTGTATCGATTACACAAACTCAAAAATAGAATATTATTTGAGAGATTTACTTGGTCGAATTAAAAAATTTATACCCAATCTTTATGTGAGATTTGAATATAAAACTTTAACAACCGAACAAATTTATAAAAAAGACAGCAAAGCAGAATACTCTAAGCTTGATTCGTGCAACCTTATTTATAAATTTCTTTGTACTATACGCTCTAATCTGATTGGCCGAATATAATCAATAATTTTTTTTCTCACAGATTTTACGCGCGTAAGTGTTTGTAACCTTATAGGCGTAAAAATCACGCGAAAATTTGAAATGATTCGTATAGTACATGTAGTAAATGCTATGTCGGTAGAACGAAATGTACTCTCAA
>SCLH01001513.1:62370-94330 GCA_004367855.1 Oikopleura vanhoeffeni | reverse complement strand
ACACGATACGAGTACTAAATTCCTATTTTGAACTTTGTTTCCCATGAATCTGAAACTGACAGCTTATTGTCACCTACTGTATATTTTGTTGTCAAACCGACGTAATTATTCGCAATCTCATTATGCTAACCTTAAAAAGTTTTCTCACCTGAATATAAAATGAGATGAGATATTATTTTCTTTTAAAAAAGTCTTTTCGTCAAACCTACTGTTCGGATAACATAAAGTGATAATGTTTCGAGTCATAGATTTCGAAATACTTTCCAAAAAACTGATGTCCTCAGAAATTTCTGAGTTCAACAGGATTAAAGATCAGCAATTTAGATTTTCGGCGAAATTGGGAAAAGAGTAAGATAAAATAAATTTTGAACAAATCGTCGAAAAATTTTTTAAATTGATTTTTGAATTGTTTGGCAAAATTCTTTGTTTGATTTTGCTCGTTATTTATTAAAGCTTTATTTCTCCCATTTTGAGAGAGTTTAAATATTTGAAGCCGATTAATCTGTTCGGAGCTTTCAAGGGTTAAATGCAAATTACAAATTGCATGATGCAGAATTGCTTTCGCTTGAGTCTAGCGGTTGAACCTAAATTAATAAAATTGTGTATTTTTCGTAAAAAATCAAATATTTTGACAAAAACTAACTTTTCTTACCGAAAAAAATTTAACAAAAAATTTGACAAAAAATGTTTCGATGGAAAAATATTTCGACGAAAACGTTTTGACGAATAAAAATTTGACGAAAAATTTTTTGAACAAAACAGTTTTTGACGAATAATTATTTTCTTAGATTCAACTAAAAACTCAATTTTATTTCATTTCCGAAAAATACCAGAAATTAACCAGTAAACCAAAAACAATTTAAATTTTTGTGATAAAAAAGCCAAATGTGAAATGTTGATTCTGCAGCCATCCGCCCTCAAGGCATGTTCGCGTCCTGTTCCTTAACAGTTCCATTCAAATAAATAAAACCGAGAAAACAATATAAAAATATTTTTAGCCAAAAGAATATGAACTCACATTTGAACTGGGTCATATAAAAACAGAAACCGGAATCAGTGAAAATGACGAAAATAATTGGTAAGTGTCAAGCTAATTTTTCATGTAGACCTTCTTGGCGATTAAAATTTTGTATAGATAACTATATATTTGATAAAGAATAAAAAATTGAAATTAAGCGTGAAATCATTATTCTTGATAAATATAAAAAAATACAAATCTTTGAAAGTTCTTATAAATTTACTTTTACCACTTCAATCGAACGGAAGTTCAAAATTTTAAAAATCAAGTTTTTTGCGAGAACACCTTGAAAGTGGCTATTTTCAAAAAAAATTGTAATTTAGCAACCCACCCCTAGTATAGATCTTTCGTCTAGTTACATTCTTGGGTAATATTTTTTTTTCTTAAAAATTTTGTTTGAAAATGCGCAGACTTTATGTTGTTAGGGGGGCAATCTGACCTTTTTAAACTGCCGCCTCAAGAATAAACGAGAACAGTAGTAACGTCATATACTTTGTATGCAAAGACAAGGTTTCGATGAATCTTTAAGATTAAAAAAAAATTCCATGTTAGAATAGGCTGTCCAACTTCTAGAAATAGTGCCAACATTATCTTTTAAATTTTTTTGTCAGCCTTTCGCCATGACCAATTTTTCCAGATTTTTCACGAGATGACCTGTTTATTCACGTGGGAATCCGACGTTCGGGCCCGGATTTTAGATTTTTTTCCTAAGGTGGCGCTAAATTCGCAAAAATGATCATTGTTTTTTAACTTTGTTTTAACCAGCATTATCGACCAACCCCTTTAACATAGAAATTTTCGGTCATGTCAAACTGATGATTTCTAATGCAAGATTAAAACTTTCATCAAAAAATAAAAACATTTATGCGTGTTTCCGCCTACCCACTTCAAATAGTAAAAAATGCGTAGATCGAAAATGTTAATCCATGTCACACTTAAACTTTTCTCTAATACGTTTTTTATCCGTGAAAGAAAAGCGTGACTTGTCATGACATGTTGTCTAAAAATTAATATTATTGGTCACAAAAAAACGTAGAATTTCTAAAACATATTAAGGGATGACCCATTTCGAGATGACGAAGACGAATGATCAGCCAGAAGATGAAAAGGAAAAACGAAACGAAAATCTAGAAATCAATCAGAAAGAAACGACGAGACCAATTTAATATTCTTATAAATGAATTAATGACTCTTGTTTGCAGGAACAAATAGAAAGATGGATAAATCGACAGTACTTCAAGGTGAGATGCTTATAAGATATACATTTCTGACCCCTTCACATGCGTTCCCTTCAAATGCACATAATCCCTTTGACCCGTTTAAAATGCCTATTTTTTCTGAAAAAGACGATGACCCTTAATTTGCCTCTAGAAAAAAGGCATTTTCCTTAAAATGCGTATATCCTCCGTTGACCCCTTAAAATTCTACTTATTTTGGAATTTTGAGCATTTTAGGAGGTCAAGGACTGCTGCCACAAATATGTTTCAGTTTTAAACATTTTTCTAAATCCCGGACTGATTCGTTCTCGAAAAAAAACCTTCTTCTATATCCTTCCCCAACCTAAGTCAATCTTAAAAATGCTTGGTATCTCTATAGCGCGTGTTCAAATCCCCCTAATGTTGTCTTAGTGTATGTATTGTCTTGAGTATTGATTATAGCCAAAGATGTTGATATTGGTGAACCCCCAGCCAAAGTGATCGGTGTGTATCACTCAATGCAATCACTAAGACATCAGTGAGTCACATTAGTAGGATTTGACTCGCGCTATAAGAAGCAAGCATTATTATTTGACTGAAGTTTGGAAAAGGATATCTGATAACAACACTCATTTGTAAATTTTCGAAACCTTGTTTTATCGAGACCGATTTTGACCACTGACAACTGTCCATTTAAAAACATGGAAGAACAAAAGAAGAATTAAATTTTCATTAAAACTATGAAAGCCATTATTTAATTTCTCAACTTTGTTCAGAGGAGTAGGTTGATGTGTGCTGCGTGTACCACATTATTTTAGTGTGACACTATAATAATAATACTGTTTTGTAAAGAAGAGATCAGGGTTCAGTTAACTGTTGCACACGGTCGTGTTGCCATGTTAACACGCTATAACCGACAATTTTTTGTATTTATCAAGGAAAAAAATCCGATATATTTTTTTTTCTCGTTTAAATAAACACGGTGGAATCTATTTCGACATATACATTTTGAATATAATTTGCAACTGCCTCATAATAAGACTGAATTTATGAGTGAATCTGGCCAAAAATAAGTGTATCTGGTCTGCTATCTTGGTAGGAGGAGATGTAACAGACTGGCGCTCTTCCAAACTTTTCAAAAAGGCTAAATCTCGGGATACTTCTTCTTCAGTGTTTCTTATTGAAAGTAATTTTTTCATTGCTTCAATTTTCTTCAAAAAACATAAAAATAACTCTTTTTTTTGTTTTAGCAACGATCTCATTTCTCTAACAAGAAATAAAGAAATGTCATCACAACATACCCAACAGAAGAAGTTACAGGAACAACTGGAAACCAAGTTATATTTCAAATGCTGAATTTTCACAATTATGTTGGGCCCTTGATGCAATCCAGTAGCTTTCGCTAAATCTGGCCAGGAAGGCTTCAATAATAATCTTATGCGAAAAAATTAAAATGTTTAACCCTTGGAGACGACAAAGCTTTTGAAAGGCTCAGCCACTGTATCATCCAAAAATGGTGGAAAAAATTCCGAGACTCTTTTTTTCAAATTCATTTCAAAAAACAAGTGTTGAGAATCAATAATATATTTAAAAAAAAATCGCTTACCGGTATAGGTTAAATTTCAAAACCGAGTTGAATGAAACGACATTCTGCCTTAGATACACTTCTGATAAAAACTAGATTTTCGACTTGAAAATGAATAGAAAGTTGAAACTCAGTCAGTTTTTAGAAAAGTTTTTTGAGTCTATTTTTGCAGACAACTTTAACATTCTAGGAAGTTCTGCGCGAATTTTTTTCTAAGTGATATTTAAAGAACACTATATTTCGATTACACGGTAAAAGAAATGAATGTTTTGAAAATATTTAATTGATGAAAATCATTGTAATAGTGGTATTTTTACCAAATTACCTAATATAAGTGATATCATCAAAAATTCTTTCTAATTCATTTTTTCTAATAAACAGTGATTTTTTCATGAATAATTTCCGAATTTAATTTAATATATTTCATACTTACCAACATGATATACGCAATAGCCAAAGTTTGGAAGAGACAGACCCACTGCGCGGTATTGAAATGTTTCCTTGGCCTATCGCAAAGAAGTATCACGTGGGTTAGATTAACTTGTTTTTTAACGTGTTTTCTATTATTGAACATTAAATTTCTAGAATTTTGAAATCTTTGTTCAACAATTTAAGTCTTCAATCATTAAGAAAAGATTGAAGGTTGATGTCAATGTGTTTCTTAAACATTGCTCCAAGAGAGCTTCTGTGCTCGGCGGAACTGTTTTTCTATGGCGGCTTAAGGTTAAAAGGACTTCTGTCAAAGAAATACAATTATAAAGAGCTCAAAAAGGTCTATATACCTGCTCGGGATAATGTGACTCCAGTTTTAGGACTACCCAGAATCTAATAAATGACGAATCATTTTTCAATTTATTCATGAAGCAGAAGATCTGAAGTTTATGGCGCAGATTATCTAAAGGTCAAGCTGCTAGAAACAGGAATGGTTAAAAAATGAAAAAAAATTACAGTTTTTAAAGTGATGCGGATTTAAGTGATTGAAAGATCATGTTGTTACAAAACGGCTTAAATCATCAATCGGTCAAATCAATTTTTATCGTCGACACTTCTTGAAAATAAAAGTCCCACCTTTCAATGCAGGAGTATTTTTATTTGAGGCAACTGGAATTGAAATAGTGCATTCAGTCCTAGCATAGATTCGATAATTTCTTGATACAAAAGTTTAATTAAAATTTTAATAAATCCAGTCATATATTTTTTAAAATAAATATATTGCCGTTAAGGCTTCCAAAAAACAATCCCTTTTGGCGATTTTCTATCCTATTCCCAATTTTTACATCTTTAGCGTAGACAGGATAAGAAAACGGGGATTAGACCTAATGGTTTACAGCCATCACTTTTTGAAGACTACTTGGCGTCGTTTTAATAAATAATATTTTGTGATCGCAAAAAATGGCACAAAAAAAATTTATTTCTTTTCGGCCAATTTTATGAGGCTCCTTAGCACCCCAAAACGTTTTTTAAAGATATGGCCGAATATATCGAGCGATGAAATGAAAAAATGTTAGCCGTATGTACAAAAAGGTCAAAACATATATACCAGTTTATAATTAAGGAAATCACCATAAAGGGTGAGACGGCCCCAAAAATTGATGACAAATGTATTTCTAGCATTTGATCTACCTTCCTCTATAGATAGCGAACGTGACAGTGTTTTAAAGGAAATTATCGAATATTTTTACATCATTCAAGTGATCAAAAAATTTGAAACATCTCGTCAATTTTCCCTCGTATTTTTGTTTTTTTTTTAAATAAATTATATTCAATTATTTCATTAATTAATTATTCAATCTCAACTTCTTCAAAGTCCCTCGTAGCCATTTTTCACACATGAGAAAAAAACTCCAGTTTTTAACCATGCTTTAGTAAATTTCAATGTCCCTGATAAATAACGGAGAGTCCTATCGGCGGTGCCCCAAAGGAATTGATAACACTCAAATTAGCAGTTTAAATTCATATAGACGGGGAAGTGCAGAACTAGATAATTTGCAATGAATACTGAGCAAATGTCGCCTCAGTGGCACTTTCCGAAGTATACCAAATTGTAACGCTAAACAATCAACGTGCTAAAATGTTTAAGGGAGATGGTCGGCCATTTTAGAGGCCAAAAACAGGGTTTTCAGCGTCGCCTCAATGAAATTACTAGAAAAGCAGAACATATGGATTTCATTTTAGGAATATTGGATAGCATTAATCTTGCCTCTCACAAGACAATCGATGGGCTCTGATTGGCCGACCAATCGGAACGACCTTTCAAAAGTGGCACTATTTTCACTTCAAAGCCTACTCCTCCCTGAGTTTTGAAATAGAGAATACTTTTAGCTCTTTGATTAAGCACATAACACGTGAGCAGAACCCCAAGGTGCCGATTTGCTCATTAAAATTTCATCGGGATTAATGAGCAAAAACTGTTTTTGGCCTTATTTTGAGTGCCTCGTGGAAAATACTACCTTCCCTGGATTTTGAGCGCAGGAAACTCAAAACTGGTATGAGAAATACGATCCTTAAAGAGATGGGTGTCGCTTGATTGGGCCTCTTCCAGGTCATTCTTGCCAAACTAGCAAAGGTTGATATTCCAAAAACATTTTGTAACTAACAGAACCAACCTTCGCCGTTGATTGTTTAAATAACCGAGTAATCATGATACAATCCCACCTACGCCGACACCTCGCTTTTAAAAAGCCTCCTAAAAAAGACACGCAGTTAGTGCCCTACTCCTTCATTTTCATTCATTTTTATTATTTTTTTGTTGTCAGGCTCCGGAGAAGCCTGTTACGAATAATGGCAAAAGCGTTTTTTTTTTTTTTAAATTTTTGCTTTCAGCGGACAAAAACGCGAAAAAAACAAAATAAAATTTTGAAATGGTCAGTTTGGGGAGGCCTCAGGGCAAAAGCTATCTCCCTTCAACCAGTTTGAGAGATTATAGTTTCGACTTATACGTGCATCTAAGAGCACAAGACTTGTTTAACAATTTAAACTAGAGAGTTGTTTTTTCGAAATTTTGCTTCGGCGTCTCTTGGGCAGCCATTGTCAACTTTTCATTTGTTAGCCAAATTGTTCGAATGCGTCAGGTTTGGGAGGCTCAGGCCAAAAGCTATCTCCTCCACCGTCTTGAGAGATACGTTTTCCACTGTATACTGCATCTGAAAGCAGGAGACTTGTTTAACAAATAAACTAGGAGTTGTTTTTTCTAAATTTTGCTTTGCGTCGTCTTGGCCATGGCAACTTTTCATTTTGGCCTAATTTTTGACAAAATTTAGAAACCATGAAAAAATTGCTTTCAAAATAATTTTTCCGTAAATCACAACACTTTTAAGGATTTTGGTGCATTTTAACTCGGGCTAGCGTCAAAAGGAAAACAATGATGCGCACTTTCAATTTAAAATCATAAATAATATCAATAATTTTTGTTTTCGTTTTTTTTTTTGGCTTGTTTTGGCCGCCGGAAAGCCAAATTTTAAAACAAAGCAATGGTTGCATTATTGTAAGGCTTTCTCCGGAGCCTGACACCAAAAAAAATTATAAAAATTGATGAAATTGAAGGAGTAGCACTAACTGCGTGTTTTTTTTAGGAGGCTTTTTAAAAAGCGTAGTGTCGCGTAAAGGATGTATCAGATTACGGTTAAGTTTAAAATTACCGCGAAGGTAGGTTCTGTTTTAGTTACAAATGGTTTTTTGGAATATCACCTTTGCTAGTTGGCGGGGAAATGACCTTGGAAGAGGCCCAGATCAGCGACATTCACTCCCTTAAGAACACGTGGCAGAGCCCTAGGTCCACAATTTGCATTTTTGTATCTCGTTTGTTGTTAAACAGCGATTCAAATTATCAGAAATTTCCAAAATTTCGACAAAATCGTTATTAAAAAATTTCTAATCGCGAATTAAAAATACTTTTTTTGACAAATAAAAATAAAAAGACATCTGGCTCAACTCATTTTTTTCCTTATATTTTCAGAAAACAAACATTTTAAAGATAATCTTGCGAATTCATGTCCGAGGCCTTGAATTGTTTGACCCTATGCCCTGTAAGTATTGTTGATTAAAAAAACAATTTCCGGAAAATATCATAATTTCATAATACACAGACATATTTTCAGGACATTTTTTTGAGTTTTTCGGGACTGTACTACATTTATTATTACTTATTATTTAAACTAACAAATAATTTTTAATAATTTTCTCGTTACTAAAAACCGATATCCCTTAAATCTTAAAAATGTAGGTTGATCTATATAGCGCTTGTTCGATCACACTTAATTGCTGTCTTGTGATTGCTTTTCAGTGATTACGCAACCAATCAAATTTGGCGTCCAATATATAGCACTTGGAACAACATAAGTGTGATTTGAACACGCGCTATAAAGATTACACTCATTTTTCACATATTAGACTTGATTGGAAAATGATATTTTCTTTTTCATTTGTTTAATTTAACCTAAATTCGAGCTAAAATTTTTGGAATTAAACTTAAAATTAATAAAACCGACATGGTTGCATTTTTCATGCCTTTTTTTAAATAATAATTTTCGAAAAGTTTTCGGATACAGTGTAAAATACTAAGTCATTTGCAGCATCTTTGATTGGTCATTCTTTGGCCACAAATCGAGGACGAAACTTTCATTTGCATTGTATATTGAATTCCCACCCCTTGCTGCGGTCGGAATTCGATTCAAACGATGCTGAATTCGTGGACGATTGTTGGCCAAAATGAAAATCGTTTTTTTGCTTGTTGATAAATTTCCAGTTCAATCAGAAGCATCATTCCCGCCAATGAGCATTCATTTGAATCGAACTTTCTTGTCCGCATTCGAGGGTAGAGACCATATTTTAAAAATTTTTTTAAAAGACTTTTTAAAAGAAAGCAATTGTAGAAATATTTTTCATTTAATATCTTTAATTTTTATCACCAATCAATTTCCGGAGTTTTCAAGGATCAAGCTCTATATGTAAAATGTCAGTTCTGTGCAAAGCCCGCCAGTGTGAGAGAGGTTTCAAATAAAAATCGTTTTGCAAATTTCTGACTTAAGGGGTTGTGGGTTTGTAGAATGTTGGAAATTGCTGGGGAAAATAAGCCCTCTCCTCCAAGCTGGACTGGAGGGTCGATAAGCGGGCAGCTAAGAATAAATGAGAAAAAAATACTGGAGACTAAAAAACCTTTCTCTATGAACTGCAAATAAATTTTTTTGATTCTGGTGAAGGGTGCTCACCCAGTGCCGTACGAAAAAACCGGTAAAATATTGTCCTCACTTCACAAAAATTGTTAATTCTCGGTCGAATTTTGCTTTAAATTGAATCACAAAGCATGTTTCGTGGAAAGTACGACGTCTTCAATAATGACAGGGAGGTCCGGTTTTAAAAAAAATCTCCTTTTGGTTTTTTAACCGGTAAAAATGAAATTCAAGAATTCTTCTTTAAAAACTGAATAATCTCGGCAATTTTGGCCTTCAAAATTGAATAAAAACAGAATATTAAGATCGGTTATGAAAGTGTTGCCATACTATTACCCGAAAAATAGTTGAAAATATTCTTCTGTAGGTTTTTAATGCCTGTGATGAAAAACAGATTCATTGTAATAATTTAATTTGTTGATGTGACAATCCAATATGATGAGAGAGAATCTACCGCCCACGCAAAAATCTAGAACCAATCAAACACTTTTTGCATCGCTTTGTCCAATCAGAGGCGTCATATTTTTTTCATATTTTTTTCCCACCCATTCGATAATAAAAAACATTTCTTTCACCTTGCTTTATTTACACCCACAACTCTCTTAAGCACCAACAAACCTCTCGATTTTATTACCGAGAAAACCACTATCCGATCCCCAATTTTTATGACGACTTCACCAATTCGATCCGATCAATTTTAACGGCGAGTCAGCCGATCCGGATTCCCTGCCTCACAACCTCGGTTTTTATAATTTTTTCAGGTTTTAATTATTTCTTTACTAGATTTTTGTGGCCTCAGCAATCTCATGGACATACTTAAATGACGATTCGTGTGTTATTGTTGAGTTTTGTCGCCTGGTGGTCGCCTTTATATGTAAAAGATATCGCAATAACTGATGAAAATGCTGCGTGGGATTTTTTGGGTCAGGCTCAGTCTCGATGGTAAATTCACGTTGAGGGCAAAACCTCGGCCTTCTCTGGGTACTCGAGCCTCGAACTATGGGACGCTCCATATTTTGAGTTTGTGCACCCATCTTGAAGACTAGAGACAATTAGAATCGTCATTTGGACATGTGAGAGTTTAGTAAAGCGAAACCTGAAAATATAGGAGCGTAAGAAGAAGCTGCACAAGCATATCCCCCTTTCACACTTTTGGTTTCAAAGATTTGGTCCCTGTTTAGTAATTGTAGTTGGTTATCTACGAGTAGGACCAAATCTTCGGCATAGTGTGAAGGAGGATTATAGTGCCAGTGTCTCAATTGACACTGTGTCATTTATAAACAAATCACTGTAGGTCTGGACGCCCTTGAAACTCGGGCGTATCATTTCATCGACACAAATTCAAGGTTAATTTAAAGCTGAAATTAGTTTTTTTATCTTTATCGGTTAAAAATCATAATTTTTTTTTAATTTTCAGACACCACAACCCCTTAAGGGGTAGTCTTCGCATTTTAGGGTTTTTCATAGCAATTGTTTCCAAAAGTACCAAATCGTTGGACCCAACTTTTACCTTTTTTTCATTATTGAACAAAAATCATATATCGTAAAAAAAACAATCGAAAGTGACGGATGGCTCGTGCCATCAGAAACCTGCTTACAAAAAAGTGATAGAATTATTTTTCAAAAGTGTATCTCCTCCTTATTGGTTTTGCTTCACGTTTCTGTCCGGTTAATTTGAATCCTTAATCATGTTGAACTTTAAAAAACTCAGGGAGGTTACCACTTTTGAAAAATTAATTTCGTTCCTTTTGTAGCACCCCCCCCCCCCCCCCCCCCTCGTTTTCTTGATCGACGAGCCATCCGTCATTTTCGATTGTTTTAGTATGCAAGATTTTTTGTTTAAATTTTTTAAAAAAAGCATGTAAAAGTTTGGTCCAATGATTTTGTACTCTTTGCGACACTTGGCTATTGAAAAAAACTCTTAAAAATGCGACGACCACCCCTTAACTGATGTTTTAGTGAGTCATGTGGCGAAATACGTCTCCACAATGTATAGGTTTGCGATGACAAAAGGCAGACACTGATTTGGGTACAGGCCACGATTATATCTACAATATTCATCAATGGAGCAGAAAAGCCGAATCAATAATGTTAACTCATTTGTCGTCACATATCAAAGGTAAATTGCCCAATGGCTAAAATTTGGTTCTGTTCTAGCCACGCGGAAGAAAAAAAAATGATAATTTCAAAAAAAAACTCAGGCTGTATATCTTTTTCCAACGAACTTCATTCTCGAAAAACGTTTACTATCTCTATAGCGCGTGTTCGAATCCAACTGATGTCTAAGTGGTTGTGTTTCAGTATGATTATAGCAATGATGCTTGATGATTGGGGACCGCCTATATTTGAAGGTTTTTATTACTCAACATCACTAAGACAATCACTTAGAGTCTAAAGGTCTTAGACAACAATCAGTGGAATTCGGAAAACGCGCTTAAGAGATACTTTAAGCGTTTTTAAGATGGGAGTTTCGTTGGGAATAGGTATATTACCGGATATATGGGATATTAGGAATATATACAGGGAAATGTACAATTAAAAAGTTTATTAGGGGGGCTTAATAGGCATGAAAATCTGATTTCAGAGAAAAGCGCTATTTGGGTAGTCGGAATATCGTTTTGCCGAAAAAGTGCCCCATATCCTCCAAATAAAAACTTTAATCGTATTTGTGAGACAAATTAAGTACGTAAATATTTTCATGTGTCATTTTTGTATTATAATTTTATTTTCTTAGATCTAATAATTAGCTTGCTAATTTCAAAATTAATAATTTTCACTGAGTTGTCAATGAATGTTTTTTCTGGGATTACTTTATTAATAAATTAACTTTTAATATTTTTGGTGAATTGAAATATTTAGTGGTTTGGGTTTGGCTTTGGTTCCTCGCCCAAACGAGAGGATCGAGGGAAAACCGCTAGGGCAAAACCGCTTCGTGAGTCGCGTGCGCGTGTACTCGCGTCGCTCGAGCCTAACTTGCTCAGCTCTGACACGCTTTACCCTCTTCTCACAAATACGATTAATACTATTTAGGATATATTGCTGAAAGTGTTTCCACGCTTCTTTAAATTTCGTTTTGAACCGGCCTTATACAAAGAGTTTTAGATAGCTCAAATGACAACTAATATTTTTTCAAAAATTTTTAATAATTGAACTTCCAATTTTTGAGATATTAAAGTTTTATACCTCTTGGTAAAAAATTTGCTAAATTGGATGAGTTAAAAACCAATTTTCTAATTTGATTTTTACCTCTCGGGACTATATTATTCATTCAAAGCTTTGTGAAGCATTCAATCAGATGAGTCGTTTCTAAAACCGAAATGTTGCTCGTTGGCGACACCTTATTTTACTAACTGAGAAAGCCTCATTGACTGAGGAAAAGGATTACTGGGCAGCCAAAAATAAAAAAATAATGATTTCTCAAATTGTGTGGTGAAATTTTTTATTTTTTTCAATGATCATTCAAATTATCTTTTTAATTGTTTGTTACTGATATTACTACTGCTTTATAAAAAGACTGGTTTGCAAAGACACAGTTATAAAATGTTAGCAATTTCAATAGAAGTCTCGCAATAAGATTTATTTAAGATGTTCTTTCTCACTTACTAAAGAAAAGAAAATGAAAGAAAGAGAGCGATCTTGAGATGAAAGTGAATGGATTGCGGCAAAAGCTAATCAAATCGCAGCCATTAATGCTGCCTCAGGTTTGAGTTTAAAAGATATTGCATTACCAGCAATTAGCTATTGGTTGGTGACGAGGGCGAAAAAGTCAATATTCCCAAAATTTGGCGAAGAAATAAATGAAGCGACGATCAAAGTTTGTTGTTAAATTTTTTTTTAAATAATTTGATAATTTTTGAAAAAAATAGTTACGATCGAGATTTTCATGGCCACTTTAACTGTTTTATTTTTGGCAATTTTATTTCAAGCTTATAATAATTTTTTTTTAATTTGTTCTTCTCGCTAAACATATAAGGTCACTGTGATATGATAGACTATTTTGCAGTTTTTAAATGTTTTGCTTTATAGGGCAAACTTGAGTCCATTTTTCAAATTCCTTTTTGGTTTGGATATCTTCCAGAACATTAACTTAAAAGATAATCAATGATAAGTTATCAGCTCCTGAATGAATAATGGCACAAATAAATGGAAAAACTGGGTCGGTTAAAAATTATTCTGGTCATTATGACCGTAAACCACGGGGAAAACATTTGTACTTTGTCTTCTACATTTTATTCAACGAAAAGTAAATCAAAAGTTTTCTTCACATGTAAAAGTGGGTTCACAACGAAATTTAAATGTATATTGCTTCAAAAATTTTCATTTTTAAATACATTATCTTATCTTTTAATTTCTGAAAATCTAATGAAATTAAGCGGACAAAAATAATCGGCTATAAATTAGCACCAACTTTTTCCTCAAAATTAATTTTTGTCTTAGCAATCGAAAAAGTTCGGGAAGAATCAAAAAGAAAAGAAAATCAGTTGATGGATGTTATTGAGCTCAGTATAAGATGAGTTGAAAAAAGTTAAGGAAAGAACTGCATATTTATCAAAGAAGGGAAAAAAGCAGTTGGAAGCATTCACCTCCATTTAAACAAACAGACCACATTCCCGTAAACATCAAAAGCCACTGTGAGTAATTATCATTGTTTTAATCAAAAAATAAAAACTGAAGATAATTTATAAATTTATTTTTGGGAATTATCTCAATTTGAGCCAGCAAATTTTAATCTGACAAATATCTGACAGTGAAAACAATTAAAAAAATATTTTAATCATTTTGAAGCTCCGAACTTGATTTTTACTGCCAATTTAAGACAATTCATTGATTGGAGGGCTTTAAGGTATATCAGAGAAATTATTTTTGATGATCCACTTGAAACAAAAAAAAACAAGTTCTTCGTGAGCAAAAAAACCATTTTGTATATTTTGTTAATACCTTAATAATTCAATCAAATATTTAAAGTTGTTGGGCAAAGTCCTGTCTCAGAAATTTTTAATGATACAATTTCAAGAGTATTTGAGCGGATCATTTTTTCTGAATATGTCTAATGAAAAAAATTTTAGCCAGAAGGACTCAAAGTGTTATTTCTCGAATGCCAAAATCAGGCTACAACGGTCTTTTTGTCAATGGCGGATTATCTTCGTATGGTCTGTCAATGAATCCTGCCCTCAAAATTCACTAACAGGACTTGGATCCCATACCAAAATGAACAGGATTTACCTCAATGCAACTTTCGCAGTTTAATATTCCGCATCCAAATTTTTACAGGTTAGTTAGAGCGAACTTAAAGCTGAAGCAATTTTTATATTTAAAAAAAGAGGGAAATTTCGTATCATTCATCCCAAAAACATTACAATTATTTAATTCATCAATTTCAAAAATTGTAATAACTTTTGGCTAAATCATCGATTAAAAAAAAAAATAAACTTTGATCAAGTTCATAAATCCAAAAATGAATGAAATTTTTGTAATGCTAGTAAAAAAATTTTTATTTCATGAATTCAAATAAATTGAATTTTTTAATAAATTCTTAATTAAAATTCTAAAATTTTTGATTATTCATGAATTTAAAAAAATGCATGTTTTGGAAAATTAAAAAAAAATTAATTTTGGATTATTTTAAAAATTGTAAACCTGAAAATATCGTATAATTTTTAAATTAAAAATTGAACCATTTCGTTGTATTCATTATAAAAAAAGAATTTTGTATAATTCATATGTGAAAGAAAAATTGGAAATTTGATAAAAAATGATAATTTGGAGAAAATTGAAAATTTTAGAGAAAA
The DNA here is from genome assembly GCA_004367855.1 of Oikopleura vanhoeffeni. Taxonomy (NCBI): domain Eukaryota; kingdom Metazoa; phylum Chordata; class Appendicularia; order Copelata; family Oikopleuridae; genus Oikopleura; species Oikopleura vanhoeffeni. Next base: position 79,574 of record SCLH01001513.1, on the reverse strand, counting down.
CTAAACATTTGAAAGAAATTGAAAATTTTATGACATAATTTTCGAACAGAATAAAATTTCTCTTTTTTTTCATTTAAATTAAAACATCTCTGGTCCACTGAGGACCAACGATTCAAAAAAATTCTAAAAATTCAACAATCTAGATTTGAATTAAATTAAGGGGGTAGCAGCGATGTGCCAGGACTGGCGTCAATTTAATGTATACGAGAAATAATTAGTTGGTTTATTGTTTTGTGCTTATTTCGTTAGCTAAACCACAATTATGTGTATCAGCTCATTTTAAATCATTTTTTATCTTGTTAAGGACGACTCTCTTGAGTTTTCCAAACTTTTATTTATAATTCGTAAAATTTTTCGGAAAAATTCAAAGCATTATGAAATTTTTAAGCATTTTTCGTCCAAAATTTTTTTCTCATTAATTTGGATTGAAATCTGGTGAATAAAAACGAAAAAAATAACTACTTTAACTTTTTTCATGCAATGTTTTACATATTTTCTGACTTGCTTTTGAAAATCATGAATATTTTTTTGATCATTTGTGTCGACTCTTTAGAAAATTATGAAAATTTTCCGCAAATCAAGTCCAAAAATTTTTAATTAGTAGTTTTTTTGGAAATTCTGTAAAAAATTCAGGCCGATCACTTGGAAATTTTCTGATCTATTTGGTTTCCAGTATTTTAACCGCTGCAAGGGTCAAGTGTATTCGTTTCTGAACTTTGATGAAATTTACAAAACTTGTTGTGAACCGGTTTGTGCCATTTGGCACGCATTTTATAAAAATTTTATTATTGGTTTAAATCTGTATAAAATTGCGGGTTTAAATAGGTACTTAACATTTCTAAAAGTCAGGAAATTTTTTTTATATTTAAGGGGAGTACTGGTCGCATTTTAAGGCCAAAAAACAGGGTTTTTCAGCGTCGCCTCAATGATACTAGAACAGCACAAACATATGGATTTCAGTGTAGGGATAATTGAACATTACATCTTGGCTTCCACAAACACATCGGAGGCCTCTGATTACGCGACCATCAGGAACGACCTTTCAGAAAGTGGCCACTATTTTCACTTCAAAAGCTATCCTTCCCTGTTTTGAAATGTAGAGAATACTTTTATAGTTATTGACTCACAGAGAACGTGGGCAACCCCTTGTCCGAGTTTTACTTCAAAAAAAATTTCATCCGGCGCTTTAAATGAGCATATAAACTTGCCATAAAAAAAAACAAAAAAGTTTTTGCTCATTTCAGCGCCGGATGAATTTTCACTGCTCACGTTCTCGGTCAAAAAGCTATAAAAGTATTCTTCTATCTTTCAAACTCAGGGATGAGTAGGGCTTTTTGAAGTTGAAATAGTGCCACTTTTGATAAGGTCGTTCCTGATTGTGTCGCTAATCAGAGGCCTCCGATGTGTTGTGATGAGCAAGAAGATGTTTCAATTATCCCTAAACTGATTCCATAAGTGTTTGTGCTGTACTAGTATCATTGGATGCGACGCTTGAAAACCCCTGTTTTTTGGCCTTAAAATGCTGACCAGTACTCCCTTAAACTCAATTGAAGTCATTTTTTTCTCCATTAAAAAGCTGTTTTTCTCTATTTTTCATGGAAAAAAACGTTCAGATATGAGATTGCAGTGGATAGATCTCCCACTAATAGTGCATTACACCCGGAAAATGTTCTGAAGTTGTTATAAAATATGGCCTTTTAAAAAATCCCACATCGGTCAAGTTGAAATGGAGTTGTAATGAAAAGTGGTTTTTGATATTTTTACAGATACTTAAGTATGTGAAAATTTAAAAATATAAACGTTTGCAAGTATGAACACTGTCATTTTTAGGATAAAAAATAAAATGAAAATTTTCACATTTTTTTTTCAAAAATCACTCCGGAAAAATGTACCAATCTTCCACATCGCTGCTACCCCCTAAAACAACAGGATTTTAAATTACATGAAGGAATATAAGTTTTGTTTTTTTAGCCGCCTGATCATGGTCTGCTGGACAATGAGACTAATTTCAAAAATCAACACATCATCAAAACCATTAATCATGAGCAGTTCTGTTATGTCATGGTTACCTCAAATGTTCTTTGCAGTTTTCAGGACGATTTCTTTCATGAAAATAAATAATTTTACCTTTTATCTGAACATAGATCGTGGTGGAAATTATTTTGTGACAACGGAAGGATATGTGCAACCCCGCGTTATGCGTCTATTTATATATCCGCCATATTCTAAAGACGCAAAGAATCAATGCGAAGAATCAAATTCTCCAAAATTCAAAAAGAGAAAGAATTAGGAGCTAGAAATCGAACCGGGAGAATCGAGAATAGTGCTTGAAGAGACGGTTAAATTTATTGAGGTAGCTTTTTTTAAGGGGTGGTGTTAGTTGATTTTTGGGATTTCAGAGGTTCGTACGGGTTAGGTCGCTTTTTTTCGGTTGGCTCCACCCATTGATTTCGATGCGGATACACAAGTAAGCGACAAAATAGTTTTTTTGCTCCTAGGTTGATCACCGGTGACCGGAAATCAGTTCATCGAAATTGGCTCAAAATGACCGAAAAACTTTTGTTTGCGATTACCGGTGAACCGGTAATTAATCGGAGAAAAAGAAAAAAATCCGCATTCAAATCGTTTAAAGATGTAAGATGCAAAAAACCGTTTGTCGCTATCTAGTCTGTTCTCTCAGAACAGATACCCCTTAGGTGGAGGCACCGAAAAAAAGCGACCTTAGGACAAATGCAGACTGGACATTTTTTGAAAAACATCTAGGAAGATCTATTTTTTTGACCTTCGAGATTTCATTAGACAGTTTAGTACCACTCCCGCCAACCATCTGGTTAACCACGGTTAAACACGAGTCCTTCAGCTTCTTGGTTTTACATTTTATAAATAAGGTCTGTAATTTAATATCTAGCAGAAGTATATGTGAATAAGCTTTATACTGATCTGTTGATTTTGATATATCTGGATTATTTTTGACATATCTCGTCGGATCTACATAAAGGTCTCTTTTTGACTTTCGATGCCAAAAAAAAACATTTGCCTGAAAATACTTATGGCAGTTCGACGATTTTTAGCTTAAATACTTCCTGTGGCTAATATCGCCGAATTTGGCAATATCGCCGAATTTTTCTTTGATGATGAATACCCTCAATTCTGTTCTCCCAAATCTAGTGTTTTCTTAACTTTTATTGAATGTCTGGGTTTAGTTCTTCAATTCTACGTTAATTTGTGGTGATTTACTCTACGAATCTATTGTTAAAAAAGTTCTTATAATCAGAATTTGTTAATATCTTACGTTCATTTCGAACGCCAACGGTTTTTCATTTTTATAACAAATTTGTTAGTTTTTTGTTGCCCATATCGCCTGTTGTGGCGATAATTGCCAATATTCGCCGAATATTTTGGCAAAAAAACTTTCGGCAATAATTGGGCCCCCCTGGTATATCAGAACCCCGTATGAATGAGATTAAGCGTGAAGTTAAGCGTGATTCGTTGACCAATCATGGCGCAAAGACACTCAAGAGAACTTGAAGACTCAACAACATTAATTTTTTATAGGTCTTTATTCAATATTTTACGCCCCAGCAGATTCGACTTTACCGACTAATACCGTGATGGAAGAAAAGTCTTATTTTTTTTCTGTAGATTAGTTTCAAATATGTTTCAAGGGATTTGAATTCTTTTGCAAAAAAAAAGTACTGTAATTAAAACACTTGGCTTCCAAAAAACCGCACAAAATAATTTTTTTTTGCAAAAAGTTAGGCATTCACTTGGCGACATGATCCCATTATGTAAGGGTCAAAAGCCGTTCACAAGTCGATCTGCTCTGCACAGCCGTAACTGGCGGCTGAGCGTTAAGACAACAAATATGATAAGTTAAAAAGTAGGAGCGTTTATAAATTCTTTCCACCTAATTCGACATCTTTAATTCACGCCAAATTTATTATGTTTTTACGTTGACAAACTTTTAAACACATTACTTAAAATTGACCAAAAAATTAAATTATTCATTAATTTAAAACCAGGGAATTGAACACTCCATAAAACTATTAACCTCAACATAATTTTTTCTTCCAATTAAGATTTGTCTTCAATTTCCAGAGTCGTTTCATTTGAACAGGAATTCATTTATTAGAATTTATCTATGCCACTAACCACTTATGTTCTATCAGTTTCTTCTAAGTCAACGGTTTGATTCAAGGTATTTAATTTTCATTTTATTGACTTCACATACAATGAACTTAAAAATTTTGCACAGCAAAAGAAGGAATATTGAACGAAAAAATGCAAACTTTTTACGTAATTTCTTCTACTGTAGAAATTTACTTTATAGCCAATTATAATTTGGCTTAATTAAACGGAAACCACTGTACTCTTACAGGTTGATTTTCATTTTTAATAATTTTTTTTCATTTAGTAGGGTTTTGACCGTGAACCAAGAAGAGGAGGCAACTCTCTCTCCTTCTTTTTTCGATTGCGTTCTTTAGAGCTAGTCCAGCAAAAAAACCATACATAATTGAAAACATCAACAGTAGCATGCTACAACATGACTGAAAAATATTTTAATGTTTACATTTTATACAAAAACAGTATAATTAACTGTTTAAAATACCGTTACGCTATTAGCGTATTGCATATTGTTATATTTAAAATCACTATGACGTATTTAATTGCAACATTTGACACTTGTGCTTATCTGCTTGCCTTATTATGTTTTTGCATTTCTGCTTCTCACTATTTCTGAAACTGGGTGGACACTATTATTGGCTTTCCGATGGCCCATTAGCTTCGGCTCGTTACTGTTCTTTCAGACAGATGACAGAACTCGATCATAATTTTGTTTTAAAAGGGAATTTCCAAAACTTAAAAGAAGGCTCCTTTTTTTAATAAAACTAGATTTGTGTGTGTAGAATTCTGGAAGAAACCGATCTCATCTCAAGCTTTCCGCGAAAGAGCCCTCTTACATGTACTATTTAAAGTACTGTTTGTACGGGCAATGAGTGGGTTTCCAAGATTATGGATTTTTTTAAATTTGTCGAGATTTCGAACCGGTTTTTATTCCTGGTAGCGATATGCGGCCTTTTACTGGATCTCTTAATCTTTCAAAAATAAGTCATGAGAGGTTGAGGTCGTTTAAGCCAAAACTTAAAATCGCGGTCTACTCCTCGTTTTTGATTGGCCGTGGGTCTAATTTTCTCTACGTCAAGGCCTTAAGGTAAAGCATGATCAAAGGAACGGAAATAGCGCTTAAGGCGTTCGATTTCGTCTTTTCGAAATCATTTTTGATAGTTACTCTATATCTTAGTCCTCTCGGTATTTTTCTTCCGACATATAATTTGAATATTTCGAAAGCTTTGTCCCAGATTATAGCTGTCTCATTCCTATTTTATGATTTGACGTTCTTTTCTTTGGCTCCCGGTAATTTGATTCGTATTCAGTAACGCTCGGTCAATATTACTTTGCTTGTTTAAATTGGAGGGTTTCGTACTCGAACAATAGGGGGTCCCATTGGCTACTAAAATCGTGAAAGATTTTAGCGCAGCGATATAAAATTGGGAACGAATTACACCACTGGCCAGTAAGTATTTCTGCCGCTTTTTCCGGTATTTTGTTGAGATGTTCACTTCTCCCTCGAGGCGCCAGAGCTAATCAATTCTTTTATCTTCCGCTCTTTGTTTCTCTGTTTCCACTTATGAAGTTCGAATTGAATTTGTTTTACTATTCCCAGGAGTGGGATTACGCTCTGCTGTCTTCCTAGTTATATGCAGGGCTTTTTGGAAATTGTACGTTTTCACTCGTTTCTAACTCGTTTTGTCGAGTCTTGCGACGATCGGTAGTCCTGACGGTACTGCTGAAGGCGACTCGACGGCGGTTTTGCTTGCTGCGATAGGTTAGATTCTCGAAATCCATTTTTTCTATTTTTTGTGAGTTAAAATGGTATCTTCTCTTTTTGTATCGTGTTTCTTACATAATTCAGAGCAGAAAATTGGCTAATGGCATTTAAGAATTTAAACCCCATGGCGTCTTAATTGGACAAAATGTTTAAAATTACCAATCGGTCTATCAAATAACCGACCCTTATGAGGAAATTACCAGCTTATATTTTTTCACAGGCTCTGAGATAACCATACACATATCTCAAATACAAGATCAAAAATAACATATGAATACATCTGAATTCAATGCCATCTATTGTATTAAAATCCTTAAAATGATCAGTTGAGTACGGCAGACGCTTGATTATCTAAATATTCTGCCGAGTTTTCATGCTCACAGGCGCGTTTTTTTGTTTACCCAGTTTTTTGATTCGATTTCCGACAGCTTTAATCAATCATTTGAAAATATTTTTTTATTCTCAAAAATAATTATTTTCAACGATTTCAGCCGCGTATCAAGATGTGAAAAGTAGACCAAAGAGGAATCGGGAAAATATATTTAAAATTGAAAAGCAGGACTAAAAGGCCAAGGTTTGCATTAATTATTTCATGTTAAAAATATTTTTTGGTTTTTCATCGTTACCATAACTAAAAACGTCTTTTTTGGCGCTCATTTTCCCAACTTTTAAGATTAAAATTTTCAAATCTATTAAATTGTGTAATTATCACAATATAACCGCTCAAAGTCGGATCGAAAAGTCGGCTTTGGAGCATCCAGCGATTTATTCGATTCGGAGCTTCCAAAGGTTAAGCGGAAAGATAGTTATTTGGCAAGAATTGTAAATTCACTAATAGTCTATTTTTTCATAATTATTTTCGTGACTTAACTATTTCAATACCGCAATTTCTAGAACTACCTTCTCAGCTTGCGAGAAAAAAGTTGAATTTTCATGCAGTTACAGAGGGTATAACTGTGCACGCCATATTTTTTCGCCAAAAATTTCTACAAAACAATAAATTTGAAAATTACTGATTTTCAACGACATTCAAAATGTGTAATTCTCACTTTGGAATATTTATAAAAAAGTTTGAATCTCACTGTCAAACAGAAAAAATGAAGAAGTAAATAACAGGCTTCCAAAAAGCCATCCCTCTGGCAATTTTCTCTACCAATCCCCAAATTTTCCCTATCTTTTGCAATGAAAAGGGAAAGAAAAAGGGATAAAAGCCATCCCTTTTGGAAGCTTTGTAACAAATTAATCAAAATAATTGTTAACTTACATTCCATACTTTATCTTTATGAATTGAGCTCTATACAAAGTTTTTGACGTAAACGTTGTTAAATATATATTGCTCTTTAATAATGTAACAACAACGTTACGATTTTGTTAAATAGAATTCCCCTGACATTTTCTTTAAGTTTATTAAATAAGTATATTTTTAGCTTAACTGTTCTGACTAAAAAGTTATGAAATAAACAAACTTGCGATCAGCATCATTTGAACCACTTGAAACCCAGATTTTCAATAAAAAAACCGGGTGCACAAAACAACTTTTTTTCCTCAGAAAATATTTCTCCATTTAAGGGATTGGTCTTAAATATCTTAGCTTCAAATATAATACATTTTGATACAGCTATTTTTTAGAAAATTTTCTGTCCGGTTGCCAAATAACAAACAAATCACATGTTAAATGAATGAGCAGTACACCAACTTACCATTTATGGAAACCCAATTTCGCGAAAAAAATAGTTTTCATAAATGGTTATGGGTTTCCATTAAAGGGTCATGGGTTTCCATTACAGGGTGATGGGTTTCCATTACATATTAAATTTTGGCAAAATTTGAAAAGTTGGTTCTAGCCGAAAAATTGTAAAAAAAATAAATTTGAAAAGTTTCTAGTTATTTTCTAAATTACATGTTTAGGGATCAATTATAGGTAGGGAAAACGCGCAAAAAATCAGCTACCCGACAAAAGAGTCGCAGGAATCTAAAAAGTTAGGACCAAGGACAGTTTTTGACGGAGAAAATTTTCGCCGAAAATATTTTTTGATCAGACCACTTGCTTGCACTGTTTCGAGCGGTCAAAGTTTTCTTTTCGAAATAAAGGCAAATGTATATCGATATTTTCTATAATTGGGGGTTCATGTTTTAAATTTTTTAATTTCTGAAAAAATGAGCCCAAAATCAGTCGTAGGCCAATAAAAGAGGAGTAAATGTTTTTATTTAAATTTGTTAAAAAATGGGCCCAGAATCGGCCAAAGGCCGATAATGGGGTGTTTATGTTTCTAATTTAAATTTTTTAAAAATGAGCTCAAAATCCGCCGAAGGCCCATAAAAGAGGGGTTTACTTTTTTACTCAAAATTTGTTAAAAAATGAGCCAAAATTCGGCCGAAGGCCGATAATGGGGGGCGTATGTTTTTAATGAAAATTTGTTAAAAAATGAGCCCAAAATCAACCGAAGGCCGATAAAAGAGGGGTTTATGTTTTCAATTTCAATTTGTTAAAAAATGGGCTCAAAATCGGCCACAATCAGCAACCAGCAAAAATTTGAAATTTTTATTTCGAAAACTATAAAAAATTAATCTTCAGAAAATTTCCGACCTTATGGGTGCGTTCATTTATTCTTTATGTTTACTTTTCCTATAAATGCTTGACACCTTAATTTTGTATAAAGAAAATTGATAATTTTTGTCATTCTGATAACCCTAAATACGCATTTTTTGATTTTGGAAAATTTTGAAAAGTATGTTTTCCAGTCAAATTTAACCTTGCGGTTTCATTTTCGGGGTCAAAAGTGACTTTTGAGCAATTTTATTTCTTGACCAGTCAGCAGCCAGCAAAATTTTTTTATTTTTTTTGAAAATTATAAAAAAAAATATTCAGAAAATTTCCTACCTTATGGCCGCGTTTTTTTATTCATTATGTTGATTTTTCCTATTAATGCAAAATACCGTGGTGTTGTTTACACCATCAAATCATTTAGTCAACTCTAGCACCACCTGTGATCATCTGAGCCCAAAAGTTGCCAATACGGTTTCCAGAAAGTTGATGATTGCGCATCTTTTGCATATCTCAAATTATTAATTGGATGGAATTTGATTTAATGTGTCTTTTTTGGCATCTCCATTTCCGGTGCTACGTCCGTTGTATATTTCGGTCAAAAATTGTGAGATGTCATTCTAGAGCAGAATTTTATTCTTAATCCGAAACAAATACTATCGATGAAAAATATCGATATACATTTGCCTTTATTATGAAAAGTCTTAAAAACCTTTTTTGAGCCCCTTTAACAGCGCCACCGAGTGGTCGGAGCAAAAAAAAATTTTGACCAAAATTTTCAGTTTCAAAAACTGTACTAGAATAAAATGTTCAGATTCATGCGACCCTTTTATCGAGTACCTATTTTTGCGCGTTTGCCCTAATTATAGCGCAGCCGAAATCAACAAACTTTTTAGAAGAGTTTTGAGCAAATTAAACACCGAAAACAAAGTTTATTTTACTCAAACATGCCTTGTTTTTCAAAAATGGTTTCCATAAATGGTAACGAGTTTCAATTAAAGGGTTATTGGTTTCCATTACAGGGGTTTCCATAAATGGTTAGTTGGTGTAGGTTTAAGTGTTTTTAGGAGGCCTACTAAATATCATTGTCTAAACGAAGGTTGAATAATCTCATGATCTGAGTGGTACTGCCGAAATCCTAAAGAGTTATCCTACATATTCAAAAAATAATTTGAAATCTTTTTAATACTTAGTTTCTCAGAAACTGTACTTGAAAACTTCAAAACACAGCGTAATTATTGACACGACGACGATGGGGGGCCTTAAGGGGGTAGCGGTCGCAAAAATGTACTTTTGTACTCCACTTTACCAGAATACTAAACTGCTTCGAAACTTTTGAGAAAAGCCATTTGGTAGATCTATCTTTAATCTACAATGATAATTTATCAGGATAATTTTTGGTCGACCCTGGTGACCACCATGCGGCGAGTTCTAGAACACCTAACTGAATTTTCAAAATCTATCTCCTCCTAGAGCTTGCATACGATTTCACTCAAACTTAGTATGAACCACGGAAACACTTATGGTTGTAATATGATCGAAGCATTTTTTAAATGTCTAACTAGTTTTTTCTAGAACTGCAAAAAACCGTCTTATTTCAAGATTTTCGCTATTCAAAATCTATCTCCTCCTAGGTTACAATTTTAATGCAGTATAAACTTGGGAAAAGATGGAGAAATATGTTTTGTTGATATGATGGAGCAGAATTTTAGAATTTCTTGTTAAATTCTAAAGAATCGCATTTCAGTAAACCGGAAGTGAAAACTCGAAAATAAAAGTCGTCGGATTTAGTCGAAAGTACCATCAAATTTAAGCTTGAGTTTCACTGATCAAAAAATCTGCTAACAGCTTTTCGATATTTTGAGTTTTCCTGGTCGAAAAGTGAGTTTCAATGTTTTCGAAAAACAATACTCAGAAAAATTCTGAAAAGAAGGAATTTTCGAACTTTTTTTTCGATTTTTTGTTTTGTTTTTTAAATAAGTTTATGCTTTCTGAGTCTTCTCTATCAATTTCGTGCTATTTTTACAACCCAAAGTACCCTAAAAAAAGTGCAACCGCTACCCCCTTAAAGCAATAATAACGTGAGCTTCTCGTCTGATTCCGAAAAATCAAAGAATGACGCACAATATAACGGCATAAGAAAAAATTTCCAATACGTTATTAAGGTAATTTTCTCTGATTGCTAAGAAAACATGAAATATAGGCTAAGAGAGATAAAAAAGTTTGAGGAGGCCAATCTGAATAATTTTGTTCAAAAAGACTAAAATTCATTTTTTGAAAATTTTTAAGTAATTTTTTTTTATTTTTAAAAATGTGAGATTGTCAAATAACCGGAAGTGATTTAATATACAGTTTAATATACAGTGATTCAATATACAGTGATTTAATATACAGTGATTTAATAAATGTAAGTATTTCACGAAAATTAATAAAACTTTTAGACCAATGGGTGAAAAATTAAAATTCAAAAATTTCAATCGATTTTTTCAAAGTTCAAAATAAAAAAAAGTCGTTTCGTAGAGCCGGGGATCCTAATCGACATGTCTCAAATTGCTGTCTTTGCTGTGTGAGATGATAACATTATTTCATTTTTTCGTATGAAAAAATTTCTGCTTGGCCTTCGTGAACAAATAATTTTTCATCCCTTATGTGGAAACCCATTATTTTTGGAGTTGACATGTCGGTTCAGACACGGCGGTCAACTTTATGCTGAAGTCAAACCAACCCTTCAATTATATTTAAATCGGCTGAAACTTTGGCTGTGGGCATTATATGGACAATTATAAAAATTGACTTGTAAGGGGTATTTTCATTTTCAGCCTTTTGATTGGTAGAAATTCAATTTTCATATTCAGGTAAAATAATTTAGATGAACGTCTTGCTTCTGTTCAGACAATTTTGAATAACTACGAAAAAATTGGGAAAAATTAGGTTTTGGTCATTTTTTTGATTAAATAAGATGTTTTTTCCAAATTTTCATGTCATCAATTTCAAAAATAACAAAATTCTATCTGGCAATTTGGGCAGGTGTTTAATTTATTTATTTTTAAAACTCTGAATTTGAGAAATAAGGTTGACTTATGCAAAAATGAAAACCTTGATATCATATCAATGATATGGGATGACGCTTATGAATCCAATTAAGGGCTTACGCATTTCAGATCATTTTTAATTTTCCTTATATTTACTCCCCAATTTTTGGCCATAAAATGGCTAAGAACTTACTATTCATATCTATTTTCAGAGTTCTCAATTAACTTTTCAAAAAAATCATTCATTTTATTCTTGTCTGACGGATATACTTAAAAAAAAACAAATCGCGAAATTCAATCTCCCTCGGTTTTAATAATTTATCCATGAATAAGTCAAAATCTTTTTCACTCCAAGGAAAATAGAAAGGATTTTAAGCAAAGTCTGTTTTATCAGACCGTTACGAATTAAATTAAGTTTATAACTTGTTAATTTGACGGGTTTAAGAAGGTAATTAACTTCTTAAAGATGTGAAATGCAATTATAAAAAAATATTTTTTACTCTTTTTGAGCTGTATTTTTCTTGATACGGATGATATGTCACGACACGCTTACATGACGAAGGTTCATGACACGTTTAGGACGAAAAATTACTTATAAAGTAGTACGGAACGTCAAATAATTTTGAAAAAATAAGGAAAATTCCAGAATAGTGATTTTTTGCCGTTTTACTGCCAACCCGTCAAAGACGTGTCATTTGATGCTTATTGGTCAAAAGCGCATATATTTTGCAAAAGCTGTATGTGTGCTTTAACTAGTGATCCACGCTGACCCACCTTACAGTTCGGTTTTTGCAAAATATATGCGCTTTTGCCCAATTAGAGCACCGGATTACACGTCTTTGACGGATTAGCAGTAAAACGGCAAAAAATCACTATTTTGGCATTTTCGGTCTAGAAAACCTCATTTTTAAAAAAATATTTGGTTCATGTAGTACATGACGTACTTGAGAGCGCAATTTAGATCCATAAAGTGTATTTTTCAATCGCAATACACATACTGGTGAAGCTGATTAGGTGAAATAGGACTTTGTTGAGAAAAATCTTTTCTCGGTGAAATTTTCAGATTTTTATCCGTCCAGAAAGGTTTTTCACGGTTCTTTTCGGATCCAAATCGCGCTCTGAAGCACACAAATCGAATATTTCTTGGAAAAATTAATTTTTCCAGGCCGAAAATGCCGAAATAGTAATTTTTGCCCTTTTCGTTTTTGCCTTTTGCCGTTTTACTGCCAACCCGTCTTTGACCAGTGAGAGCTTCGAAAATTAGTTTAATCACGAACGCGAAAGTAAAGGTTATATATATCTCTTATTCACACTTTTGTAAATATTCCGGCCCTGATTCGGAAACGTAGTGTGTTTTTAAGTGGGAGGGCCGGGATATTTACAAAAGTGTGAATAGGGGATATAAAGGTTATGATGCCATTTTATATGTTTATTGTAATATTTAAAAAGGCGACGAGTATCTTTGATTAAAATCAAGCCTTCTGCACTTGTAAATAACGTTGCCTATACTTAGGCTTCCCGAGCAAAAATGAGACCCGATAAAAAGGTTCTATAAACTTGAAAACGGACCTCGGATCGTTTTCGACGCTTGAATTTTTGGTCAATAAAATTTCTTGACTCCGGTCATTAATTTTACGCTCTACCAAACAATGTGTTAGTATACTAACTTAGTATTGCAAAAAAGATGTACATTTAGCTTTTTTTGAAAAACGATTTTTTGATCACCTTAAACAGCGCTACCGAGTGATCGGAGTCAAGAATTTTATTAAACAAAATTTCAAGCGTCGAAAACTATCCTAGTCCGAAGTTTCAGTTTATAGGACCTTTTTATCGGTGCTCATTTTTGCTCGGAGGCCTACTATACTCTTCTTCGCGACCAGCCACTATTAAGGCCTACGCAATGCCCTTATTTAACGTCATGCACCTCCGCCTTAGCGATTGTAATGACAGCCTTTTGCGGATAAACATTCAGGCGGGGTTCATCGTATACCGTTCATNGGCAACGTTATTTACAAGTGCAGAAGGCTTTATTTTCTCTCCTCATTCGTAAATGTATACCCAACAATTATCGTTACAAAAGATTTTTTCTCTAATTTATTATTTATTTTACAATTATGGTCGAGATTTTTTCTTGTATGGTCATTATATCATTATCTTGGAAACAAGCACAGGTTTTTCTGATATGGGAGAAATGGAGAGAGACTGCAAATTACAACTTTTGGTAAGTTCTAGAATACAAATTGAAGATAAACACGTGTTTTTAATATAAAAATGTATTGCAAACCTTCGTCTGACTCAGATTAGATCAGATCAATAATAGTATCCGTTTATTACTTATAAACTGAGCCGAGACGATTAGAAATAAGATCGGATCAAAATTTCAATACTGAATCGTTAAAAATTGAAACTCAGAGTATAAACTTCAGATATAATTGACCAAAAAATAAGACAGAAAATTAGAACAAAATTGCTCCAGCGATCATATTTTGGAAAATATTTAGCTAAATTTTCGACACTATCTGGAGCTATCAAGGAGTTCTGAGTGCCAAAAAAGACATTTTTACCACTAAAGTATTTTCACAACTTGAATCAGACTAAATCTTATGTTAAAAATAATCGGGCGTAAAAAAAATATTGTTTCACGAACACTTTTTATAATTATTAAGTATATTTTAAGAAGGAATTTAACTGATAAGCAGCATCGTTTATATATTTACAAAAAAGGAATATCTAGGCGTAGCGTAGTGAGTTCACGTTTGACCCTCGTCTGACCAATGATAACACATGATTTAATGTCGTTGACTAATTAGTGCTTTCAAATACTTAGCAAATGCAAACGCTATCCCAGTATCAAGCGCCCTTGCGTATGATTATACTCAAGACAATCACTAAATGTCGATCTAAGTGGGATTTGAACACGCGCTATAAAGATAGATAAGCATTTGAAGATGGACTTAGGTTGTGAAAGGAAATAAATCACAGGTCAGTTGAGGGCAAAAAACTGACTTTTATAATTTTTAATTAAATTGACCCAAATCAGTTTATAAGCTTGATTAAATCTGTTTAAATTAAATTTTAATATTATTTTTGAGGATAGATCTTTAGTATAATTCCATGAAAAATGGTTTTTTTGACAAACGAAAAGTTTTTGTATTTAAAGACTCTCTAAAAATGAACGCTACGATAACGCGGGTAACGAAAAAAATTAAATTTGTGAGTGAAAAACCCAAATAAGTTGATATATTTCTTCAAAATTAGTTTGGTTATGCATGGTTTACGATATAAACTGTTAAGAGAGAAAACAGTTAACACAGTGTTCAAATCACAGTATGATGAGGTGAATTCAGAATTTATTTTCATATGTCGGTTTACTAGTTCGCGTGAGCGGAGATCGAGAAAAATGTGCCATATATCGATTACGGGGGCTCCTGATCGTTTTTTACTAGATTTTTAGCCAACATTTTTTATATAATTCGGCTTTTGAAAACAAGTCATCCGATTACATTCTTATATATTATATTCGTATATAGCTCAAACTGAGCACAAATGTTTTGTGAATAATAAAATAGAATAAATTGGTCTGAATCTTTTCATTGTTTCCAAATTTACCAAAGAAAAACTTATAATTAAACAATTTCCGTAATCAAAAAAAAATAAAAAAAGTCCGATAGTCCATTTCTTTTATTTTATTATTCACAAAATATTTGTGCTTAGTTTGAGCGATCTAAAAATGGAGTCGGATGAGTTGTTTTCAAAAGCCGAATTATATAAAAATGTTGGCTTAAAATCTGGTTGATAACGACCAAGAGCCGTAAACGATATCTAGGCCACTTTTTTCACAAATTGCTAAGGTGGGGCTCATTTATTTTATTATAAAAATTATATAAATCTCCTATTATCGGCGTTTGTCTAATGTCTGGCTAATTTTTGGCAGAATTAGAAAACAAACATATAACCTACTTTTATGGGCCTCCAGCCTATTTCGGAGATAATTTCAAGTTGACTTTTGTGACACAACCTTAATTAATTTGACAAAGTCTCGATTTATATACTTTAAAGGTGATCAAATAGGTGATGTTCTGAAAAATAAGCATAATAATTTTTAATTGTGTTCAAAAATAACCTAGAATTCACATATGCCCAAATAAACATTGCACTTGAATGTTGATTTTGACATTCTTTGTATACTTACATTATATTTTGAAAATGATTCGCGCAATGTGTTGGTGCGAAAGGTTTCTCGCCATAATCTACATATTATAATCAGTTACATGAGCAGTTGGCGTAGTGGTTAGCGCAACCCGATCATGATCTCGTTACCTGGGTTCGACTCCCGGACTTTTCAAACATTTTTTTATATTATTCCTCTAACGAATGTCCATTCGGTCATTTCCCCTTATAATGTATTTAAAATTTAAATTGAAAACATAAAATCCACTTCGACCGATTTGGGGCTCATTTTATGAAACATTGGTATTCACAATTTGGAATACAGCGGGGTGCGGCGTATAGTTAGAAAGTTCGTCGCCCAAAACCCCGAACTATACGCGTAATTCGAACTATACGCGTACTTTCTAACTATACGCGTACTTCTGGGAAAATGTGCTCTGATTGGTCAATTTGGACAATATCTAGAGTTTAAAATTGCGTTGAAATATGGTCAGAGTAAAAATTTTTGGTGATTTAAGGGTATCCCTGCTCCTAATTTGACATATTCTCNCAAATTTGAATAACTATTTTGAAAGAATAGCTTATGAAGGTATGTGTATAACACATCTTCAACCTACCTTAAATAAACAGCATAAATTTCAGAAAAATAACCTTATCTGTATTTGCCTTTCAAAAATTGAAGATTTTATTTCCCTAGATCGGTAATAGTGGGCTTTAATTTAGCAATCAATTCGAGCCCACTATTTGATTGCTAAATTATTTTTGTGCAACCACCTGCGATTTATTTCTCTCTAAAAACCTAAAAAATATTTCTGTTCACAAAAAAAATTACTGATGATGGTTTGATATAAACTGAAAGCTTTAATATAATGTAGTTAGTCTATTAAAATGCATATTCTAATCAGTTACATGAGCAGTTGGCGTAGCGGTTAGCGCAACCCGATCATGATCTCACTACCTGGGTTCGACTCCCGGACTTTTCAAACATTTTTCTATAGTATTCCTCTAAGAAATGTCCATTCGGTCATTTCCCCTTATAATGTATTTAAAATTTAAATTGAAAACATAAAATCCACTTCGACCTATTTGGGGCTCATTTTATGAAACATTGGTATTCACAATTTGGAATATGTGATAAATTATCTTATTTCATCGGCCTACGGCCAATTTGGGCCTCATTTAACATTGTTCATAAAAACACACTCATGATATTGAATCTCTTTCGATGAAATTCGATGGGCATTTGGTAGATTTGAAGCTCATTTATCAAAAATAGGATTAATAATATAAAATATTCTTTAATCGGTTTTCGGCCGGTTTGGGACTCATTTTATTTCAGAAATTTATAATTAAAAGTAAAATGAAACATTAGTTGTGACTTATAAGTTATTAGTCCTCTGAAAATTGAATCTAAAAAATAAATGTTTATAAATAATCAATCTCAAACGGTCTTAACAAAATTTTATTTTCGATCAATTATTTGTGTAAAAATGTTAAATAAAATTGATCAAACTAATATTTTGAAGTGCAAAAAACGTGAAACTGCTCTCAACAAACGCGAAGAAGC
>SCLH01001513.1:35163-59852 GCA_004367855.1 Oikopleura vanhoeffeni | reverse complement strand
TGCTTGATACAACGAAATGTTTACTCATTTGTTTTAAGTGCATTGCAGTTAGTGCACTACGTTGGAATATGACAGCGAGGATGATTAAAACTAGAGCTAAAGAGCATAAAAATCCATCCTATGCAAAGGGTATTTATTATCATATCAACAGTTGCCCCACTTATCTTTCAAAACTTAAAGTCTTTGAAGAGAAAAACATAAATCCGAATTCGGTATCAAGAGCTTAAAAGAAAATTCGAGATAAATTTTTTATGCAACACTTTAGAATTCTGCAGAGGAGATTTGGCTCGTATTTTGAACGTCGTGACGCTGAAGCCGTATACATTCGTTTACTTAGACCACACCTGAAGTTCAGGTCCTGAACGACCAAAAGGACCACAACTCCTTTGCATTGTTTTAATTCCGGCATTTTTTAAAAAATATTTCTTGCCCACCAAATACAATTTTACAATTTAGGCTCATTTTTCACTTTTTCGTGTTTTCCAAACAATCAAAATGGATTGGTTTGTACTGTTTTCGCTGTCGCAACCCTTTCCTAAACCTTTTATTCTTAATTTTTTTTGAAAATGCAATTAAACATGTAGATTAATTTTTCTGTTAATAAAAGCTACAAACAATTTTCTTACCTTCAAAACTCACGGAGGAGTACGCTTTCTGCGACAAAATATGACTCTATTTCCAGTCTAGTTTAGTATCTAGACTAGATAATCTAGTCTTTTATATATTCGCCTATAAAAACACAAAATCTTGTTCTCCCATGACTCATGTGCCATGAGGAGTACCCCCTTAAAGTTTCTCATTTTTTTTAAGATTGATTAGACTTTGAATAGTCCCTTTCTGAATAAAAGTTAGCTCAGCTTCCTAAGCTATGGATATTTTTTGTTTACAATGACGAATACCTGGTTAGAGTTTATTTGCTGCAAAGAAAGTAAGCTTTAAGGAGGTAGTGTCCACAAAAAAAAATAAGCTGAAAATCTGATAACATTGAAATCAAGAATTAAATTGACATTTAGAAAAATAAAATTTCGATATAAGCAACAAATTGTTTATAACTTTTTGGAACGTCCAACCGAAAGCATTTGGCTAAAAGCTTCAATGTCATATCAAGCGATTTCGTTTATAATGGTTTTTGGCTGTCTGGTTTTAACCGTGCTCTCGACCATCAAAGAATATGAAAAAATTGGTACTACTTATCTTTTTATTCTTGAAACCGTGATATTGGTTCAGGTAAACGGTTTTCATGGATAAAACAAGCCAAAATGGTCCGAAAAACAAGCAAATGTTAAAAGTGCCATGCCTGAAAATGCTCTCAGATCATTTTTTCGTCATTTCTGCCAGAAGTCTTACATTTGATGAGTTTCTGCATTTTTTTCTGAGCAGGAACTCTCCAAAGATCGACTTTCGGTAGAAATAGTTATGCCGGAACTTGCTAAAAATCGATTCCGGCACAAACACTGAATGTCAGAACTTGCCAAAATCGAGTTTCGGCCCATAAAACGAATGCTGCAAATCGCGAGTTATCGATTTTCGGCACAAAATCTGGAAAAATGACCTGTTAAAAACGTATAATTTATACGGTATAGAAAAACCTTCACAAGTACATTATAGAATATTTATTCCGAGTTTGGGCATCAGGATGTCGAAGTCGGTATCGCGGTTTTCGTGGTCGAATTCGCTTTTGTTGTCGGATATTTTGTATCTTAGATTTGATTGTTATAATTGCAGGAATTGCCGTGTTGTTGGCAACTGACACAAAGGAAATTTAAACAAAAAAAAATGATTAATATTTAGAAAATTCTATAATTATTCATGAGCTGTTTTAAATTTTATTTTCAAAATAATTAGCGTCTCACAATAATTATGACCAACCAAATTTTGTATTTTTTCTTATTTTTAAGTGTCGAAAAAATCAAAATTTCTTGAAATAAGGATGATGGACCAGAATCGACGGGTTCTGTATCAGCTACTTCGGCTCTACGTGCACTGCGGTTTCTTCAAATAATTCGAATGATTCGATTTGATAGAGGTTGCACTTCTTGGAAACTATTGGGGTCTGTTTTTTACGCTCATATGAAAGAACTGATTACAGGAATGTTTCGATATACTTTTATGATCAAGTTTTGCCTTTTTCGGTTTTCGGGAATGTCAAAAATTAAATTTGTCAGTCGCTTTACTGTCGCAATTTAGCGTTCAAACAATGTCAGTGGCATTTTCAAGCGGATTGCTATATCATTCAATTGTAATATGATATTTTCGGAGATGCAACATTAAAAAAACTTAGTATACATTGATGATGATTTTCTGCGTTCTCATGGTTTGTAATTTCAGTTCAATCAGAATACCAGCTCCTATAAATATTTTTTTCCAACTGAAAATCATCCTCAAAAAGGTTTAACTATCTATTGATAGCGCGTGTTGAATTACCACTGAATGCTTGCTTTAAGTGTATTGTTCTTTTTAGTGATTGCTTGAGTGATTACCACACCGTGTAAAATTTAAGCGCTGTTCCCACATATACATTATCTTTGCCTATACAGCAGTTACTCAAGACAAGTCAGTTATCAGACAGA
Source organism: Oikopleura vanhoeffeni (assembly GCA_004367855.1). NCBI lineage: Eukaryota > Metazoa > Chordata > Appendicularia > Copelata > Oikopleuridae > Oikopleura > Oikopleura vanhoeffeni. The sequence continues at coordinate 57,282 of SCLH01001513.1, read as the reverse complement.
CATTAGTGGGGGCGATAGTTTTCCGAAAACGCGCGTATGAGATAGTAAAACGTTTTTTGAGATGAAGTTCCGTTAGGAAAAAGACTATATTAACAAAAATTGTCTCCAGCGTTTAAAATTTCTAGATGACAATTTGATATTGTTAGCATGTGCATCATTCGATTCTGGGTCAGATCGACCACCCAGGTTCAACTTTTCAAATACACAGTTTTGTGCCAAATTTTATTTCGCGTTTTTTTGTAAAAATATTTTCGTTCAAAATTTAATATGTTTTCTTAAAAATCATAATTTATCGCGATAATCGCATTTTTAACTTTAGAAAGAGGGTCAGAACAATCCACCAATTATTTTTATAGGGCGATATTAATGGTGGACATGGTAGATATTGTTCAATCTTTAAAATTCGCTCCACTGCGGACCATTGTTTCAGGAGTCGGCTCATTTCGATTTTTTGAGTCAGATCGGTAAAGTCGCAAAAAAATTTGATGGGATCGGTATACCCTCAAAAAAAGGTCCGATCCGATCCAATTGAGCCGGTTCCTGATCTTCATCCTAAAATAGTTTTCAAAAAGATCGCATTTCATATTTTTTTTATTTATATCTTGAAATCATCCAAAAGCTGTTTACCTGGGTTTTCTCACCTTGGTTTTTGCTGCATATATGATTTATCACTTTGAAAATGAAGTAAATATAAAATTTGATAATTTCGCTGATGCGCTTTGGTGGGGAATGACATCCTTTACTACGATTGGCTACGGTGATCGGTATCCTACAACTTGGAAAGGGAAAATGGTGACTTCGATGTTTGCCCTTTTTGGTATCTCGTTTTTTGCCCTTCCTGCAGGCATATTGGGCACTGGATTTGCTCTCAAAGGATTAGTTTCGATCGAAAACTATCAGTCAAAAATTTTTTATATTATTAATACGTCGTCAGGACTGTTTGAGAAGTAAAAGTCGACTTTTCGAAAATTTTCACTGTATTACGGTACTTATTTTTTGCAAAAAAAAATTAAATCATAAAAAAAAACTTTTGAGCGGAATCAGAAAAAAATTCTAAGATTTTTTTCCGATTACACCATAGCCCCAAAATGATCAAGTGACCGTATATTCAAGGAATAAGGTTGGTAAAAGTAGTACTGTTTTTTTTCAAAAATTACTTAATTCAATTTTTGAAAATAGTGAAGTGGTTCTTTAGAATTTTTTAAGAATCTTTTTTTATAACACCAAAGTCAATAAACGATCACGTGACCTTCAAATTAGGATATAAGGTTTTGGTTCAAGTAAACAAATAGGGATCAAATTACGCCGGAAAAATTTTTGGGCCAATAAGCACCTAATTTAAGAGTTTTGAACATAATATTATTTTCCAAAAACGTCACGTGATCTTATTTTTCGAGAAATAAGGATCAACTTATGACATATCCTACACCTTATTTTTGAATTATTTCGTCACGTGATTTTATTGGTGTAATTAGACAAAGTTCTTAAAAACGTTTGAAATTGACCCTGGAATTTTTTTGACGTAATTTGAGTACTTTTTTAAATTACTGTACAATGACTTTTTTTTCAATAGTACTCAAATCACGTGGAAGACCCCTTAAAATAATTGTCACGAATTTCTAAGACTTTTATTGCATTTTAAATTGGCTTCCGGTTTAAATAAAGCAGTCCTAGAAGTTCAAACCTCCGAAATAATGATTACGTAAGAATGCGTAGGCGAAAGAAAGAAGAGAGAAATAAATCGTCCACAAAAATTTAAGAGTCATTTTACTCGAGAATTTTATTTAAAACATTTAATTTGTTTTTGCAGATTACATACTCAAATTGGTGACGGTGATAATCCCCCTGTTTAAGGAGGGTTACAAGAAATGCATGAGTTCTGCAAATTAAAGACTACCGTTATTATTCTCGATTTATTATATCATTTTCCTAAAAAGCGAAACAGCGAATGCGAGACAAAACCCTTGATGCTGTTTTTGTCCCTAATAATGGATTGCTGCGCTATAATAGGACTTACTGTTAAAAACATAGTAAGTCAGAATGACACACGGGTTATCAACGGTTTAATATTTCAAATTTTAAAATGTCAAATTAACCCTAAATTCGTGTTATTTATGCACTTGTTTGTGAGAATCGGCGAAAATGAGAGAGTTTTTCATTTTCTTATTCACATTTGATAACTTTTTTAACAAATTGTTTTTATAGGACTGTAGAGAATTCTTTGAATAATATGAATATCATTGAAAAAATATATGTTGATAATGAATCTTCGGTTATAATGCTTAATTCAAACGCAACACCACGGATGNGTATTTTCCTACAAAAGTGACCAAGCTGGATGATCAAATGTCAAAATGAGTGAACGAGTTAAAGAATCCAAATGCCGGAAAAGCTAGAAAAAACAGCTGTTTTTGATGACCCACTGTTAATAGCAAAGGATAATGTGTAATTGGATAAGTTGTAATGACCATTTGAAATAAGGAATTTCAAAAGTGAAAACTGGGTATCGAAATCCCCACAGTATTAAACAGAATTACTGTGGTTTTTGGCCAAACGGAAAATTACCGAGAGGGATATAGAAATTTATCCTACTATTGATTTCATGCCCAACTTTTATGGTTTTTAGTAAACAATATAATTTGTAACTGTTTATGTATTTTTTACAGTGCCATATTATTTTATGGAGATAAATTTGCTCTAATTTCATCACATTAAATTCTCAAGCGATTGACGGGCGAAATTTTGGTATACGGTCGAAACTTCAATTTTTGAAAAAATATTTTTTGAACTCAAATTTCTCAAACTTTACTGTGATTAAATAATAATTTTCGTATAAAACAAATGACAAAGTTGCCACAAATAAACGAACTGTTCATCAATAATTTAACCACAGTAGCTTTATCTCCTTATGCAGAAAAAACGATAACTCCCAATCTTTAGAGCTAGCTAAAGTTATTTATGAACATTTGTCTTAAAATGACCAGAAAAAATCTCTACGGGATGGGTCAAAAACATCGATACTTATTTTCATTTTTGAAATTTTTTATTTCAAATTGTCAACTCTCATTAATAATTTTTTCTAACCTGTTGCGTTTGCCATCAAATAAATAGGCTTTATGTTGTCTAAATTTTGCCAAGAAATTAATTGTCCCGCAAAATTGTCTGAAAAAAACCCATTATTAAACAGATTTTCCGTCCATTTGTTCCAAGATAGCGGTTCAACGATTGCATTTCTCGAAGATAACTATTTTTAGATTGTCATCCGGCTGCCGTCCGATGAATTGAAAATTATTTTCTATTGATGATAACTTCTTGAATTTCTTTTTTTTTGATCTGCAGGTTATCAACTACGCTATAAACTTTTCCTAGTTTTCTGGGAAAATGACTGCATAAAAATTGTGGGCGAAACTTTAAAAAAAAATTTTATATTTAATTTGTCTGAAAATTTCAAAATTTTTAATATCGGATCGGACTCGAGTTCGAAAAAAATCGGATCGGTGCTCGGACCTGATCGGATCGGACTAGCTCGGATTTTCACATTGTTTGAAAAAATGTGTAGATTCTCAAATTTTATTTGGTTTATTGTGATTAAATACTTAGGCGATCATAATTTAAAAAAGTATGCCTCACGTATGACTTCTCATTTATAAAGATTTGTCCCCTAATTAATATCTCCTATTCACACTTTCCGGAATATCCCGGCCCTACTACTTCAAAACACACTACGTCTGCTGATCAGGGGCGGGATATTCCGGGAAGTGTGAATAGGGGATATGGCTGATCTAAATATCTCTCATTTTCGAAACATAAAAATCTATAGATTCGAAAAAAGTATCCGATCACAAAATGTCCAAAGCACATTTCAAAATTTGATTATCGGATCGGACCCGATTTGTAAAAAATGTGATCGGATCCGGAAAAAACGATCTGATCGGCCTGCTCGGTTTTTCGAGCAGATATTTTGGCTTGGACGTCTATCCCTAAAACAGGCAGCTCGATTCAAATATTGCTTAATTTGGCTGGATTTTTTTTAAAAAACAAGCCTGGAGTGTTCCATTCATCGCACAATAAAAATTGAATGTCAAACAGGTTTTTTCGTTATGAAGGCTTTTAGTGAGGTTAGACAAATTTCAGCTTATTTTTATCAATTTCAATTTTTTTTTAATTCTTATTTTTTAATTTTGACTCTCCCTTTCGTCCGTATTCCAAACATTTTCTGGCTCATAATCTTCAATTATTTCTCGAATTCTAGCAACCTCTGTGTCGATATCTTTAGTCGGGTGTACAGTTTTTGTACCCAAACAGCGTCGATAAGATATGCCATGATTTTTTTGGAATTTTATAAACCACGTCCGTGAATTTTTTTTTATCATTTTGTCATTATCATTGAATGGCGGCAGTTTCATAATAGCTCGAGCAATTTTCTGGACCATACCCAAATATATGTTGCATGTTTTTTATTGCTCCAAAATTTCAGATTTCAGACATTTCTCGAATTCATCATGCAGTGATAATTTTACACGAAAGCTTTTTTGAGTATTTTTCAAATGGAGCGAATTAAGCAAGTCCTCTTTTTTATTTAATATTCGGCGTATAGAAGTTTTACTGACAGATCGCTTAAGGGGATTGTGGGTGCAGTAGTTATTTTCAACCACGGTCTCACATTCGGAATTGTTTTTCTTGTATCCGACCATCCAGCACATACCTCGGCACCCACTGGCTTGGCTCGTCTGGCTTGGCTGGCTGGTCAAGCCAAGCCAACGAATTTTTTGTCTGGTCAAGCCAAGCCAATCCAAGCCAACAAAATTTTTTGTCTGGTCAAGCCAAGCCAACAATTTTTGTTCGTCTTGTCAAGCCAAGCCAAGTCAAGCCAGAAAAATACGTCTGGCTTGCCGAGGTCTGATCCAGCACATAAGAAATTGATTGCAAGAAAAATAAAATTTTCCTATAGAATAACTAGTTCTAAAACATCGGATTTGCTTGCAAAAATAATTTATTTATTTTCAATTCCACTCATTGGATAGTCTCAAATTACAAAAAATAATAATCACAGCAAAAAATTACACTAAATGAAAGTATTTCAAAATTATAATTGTTACAATTTTTGACCCTTTTTCAATATTCCGGGAAACCGCCCAAAATGATGGAGAACATGTTTCACATTTTTTGGATATCTCATTGCTGCGCGTGTTAAAAAATGCTGGAACTATTAAGTTTCACATTTGTTAATTTAGCTATTTCTGATTGGTTAAGAAATTTACCTTTAATCGGAAAATCGAGTTTTCTATGCGTTTTACATGATGTCAATATGTTGGTTTTGTTGTCATTCAATTATCTACAAGTTCGAAGAAAGTTTGGATCCATCATTCTCTAAATGCCTCAAAAATGTTGCGTCAATGCAGAATCCTCAAAATATCAAGATTCCACAATTCTTCGAATCTTTCAAAAATAGCTGAATCACACAGGCGGGATTTTTTTTTAGATCAATAACGTGATTAGTTAAAACCTTTTCTCACAGAGGCTTGATGGATTCTCAAAATTTAAAGGGTAGTGCAGGTAAGGTTCTGGAAACGCATCCGAAAGAGTTTTTGTGACCTTCGGATGCCTGTTTAACGGATTTTGATAAATTTCATATTACCGAAATTGGGGAAAACCGACAATTTAAAGATTTGACCGATTTTTTCAGTAACCGAATATCCGACAGGCTACACAAAATGTTGTCGATGCGCCTCAAAAGTTTTCCTGTGCTAACCCTTTAAAATTTTACAGTATGTTAATTTTTTTGCGGCAAAATTTAAGAAATATTCGGTAGATTATATTTGAGAAGAATTGCTCCCGGCCCTTCCTCAAATTTTCTCGCGAAAAAAAATTAGACATTACTGTAGATATCGAGTGAGAAACAAAAAACTATAATCGCCAAAAGGTCGAGGTGACCTCACGGACAGAGTGAAAAGCTTTTTAAAAAAAAAGCAAAAATTTTCAATGCGGACACGAATTTTTATCAAAAAAATGAAAGTTTCTTATATATTTCTAGCATTATAAAGACCGGAACCTGGACCAGATTTTTCTAAAATTTAGCTTATACATTGTCATTGTTAAAACATTTAAATTAATTTATGAAAAAGGATATAAATTATATAATATACAGTAGTTACTCTGTTGAAGTTACCCTGAACTATTGAAAAAAAGGTAACTACAACAAGATAAAAGGTGACTTCAACGAGTGATTGCTCGGGGTAACTTCAACAGATGATTACTCAATATTTTCCAATTGCAGAGTTCTTTTTTTAATCTATTTGATTTAAGTTGTGTCGTTTTTTGTATTTTAAAAAACAGACATTAACTTAAATTCATATTAAACAAAATAAAAAATTCTAGTTTTAAAGAAGTAATCGAAAATTTGATATTCAAAAAATGCCACTTTATAAAAATGAGCTTGAACGGTCGATATATAATATTTTGGATAAAAAATTTTTGATTAAATGGCAGTGAGAGAAGCCACACCTTGGCTACCAGAAACTGGCAAACATCATGAAAGAGCGCCTTAAGAGATCTGTCAGATAAAACTTCTATGCGCCGAATATTGATAAAAAGTGGACTTGCTTAATTCGATCCATTTGAAAAATACTCAAAAAAGCTTTCGTGTAAATTAATCACTACATAATTGAATTCGAGAAATGTCTGAATCTGAATTTTGGAGCATATAAAACATGCAACATATATTTTGGTATGGCCAGAAAATTGCTCGAGCTATTATGAAACTGCCGCCATTCAATAATAATGACAAATGATAAAAAAATTTCACGGACGTGGTTTATAAAATTCCAACAAAATCATGGCATATCTTATCGACGCTGTTTGGGTACAAAAATGTACACCCGACTGAAGATATCGACAAGAGGTTGCCTAAATTCGAAAATAAATTAAAGATTATGAGCAGAAAATGTTTGGAATACGACAAAGGAGAGTCAAAAATTTAAATAAGATATTAAAAAAAAATTGAAATTGATAAAAAATAGAGCTGAAATTTGTCTAACCCACTCAAAGCAGTTTCAAATATAACAAATGTCAAATTACAGTCTTCAGTCAAAGGTGAAAATTGTCACGATCCCTTATAACGAAAAAAGCTGTTGACAGTCAATTTTTATTGTGCGATGAATGGAACACTCCAGGCTGTTTTTTCAAAATAATTCCAGTCAAATTAAAGCAATATTGAATCGAGCTGCCAGTTTTAGGGATAGACGTCCGAGCCAAAATATCTGCTCGAAAAACCGAGCAGCGATCAGATCGTTTTCGGATCCGATCACATTTTTTTCAAATCGGGTCCGATCTGATAATCAAATTTTGAAATGTGCTTCAGACATTTTGTGATGGGATACTTTTTCAATTTTAGATTTTTATGTTTAGAAAATGAGAGATATTTAATCAGCCATTATATTGGCCCCATATCCCCTATTCACACCTTCCGGAATATCCCGCGCCTGATTAGCGACGTAGTGAGTTTGAAGTAGTAGGGCCCGGATATACAGGAAAGTGATGAATAGGAGATATTAATGATGTGACAAAGTTTATAAATGAGAAGTCATACGTGAGGCATACTTTTTAAATTATGATCGACTAAGTATTTAATCACAATAAACCAAATAAAATTTTAGTGTCCTACACATTTTTCAAACAATGTGAAAATCCGGAGCGAGTCCGATCCGATCAGGTCCGACACCGATCCGATTTTTGAACTCGATCCATTCGTATAATATTAAAATGTGACAGAATAAATATAGAAAAAATTTTTAAAGTTGCCACCAATTGAATGCAGCAGAGATAGGAAAGTTTATAGCCGATTGATAACCTGCCAGACCCAGAAAAAATAAATTCAAGAAGTAGATCATCAATAAAAAAGAATTTCAATTTCATCGGACGGCAGCCGGATGGCAATCTCAAAATAGTATCTCGAGAAAATGCAATCTCTAACCGCTATCTTGAAACAAATGGACCGGAAAATTTGTTTTAATAATGGGTAAGCTTTTTTATTCTTAGTGATCACTATATTCTGTTTTTGGTACACATCTAACACGTTAGAACTAGAAAATGTCTTTTTTAAAACAAGTCGAGAACTAATTGCGGGTTTCAAACCAATTTCGCGGACACTCAATTCTTGGCAAATTAGACTAACATTAAGCCATTATTTAAGGCAAAACGCAACAGGTTAGAAAAAATATTATGAAGAGTTAATGTTTGATGTGGACCAAAATAAACTGAAATTCACAATAGCTATTTGCAGCCGTTGGATATATGCGTCAACGCGAGCTTCAAAAAGAAATATGAAAGTGGTTGAAATAATCTCAAAGTGCACATGAAGACGCTAAATACTAGAAAGATAAACCTTTTGATAAAATTTTGAATAGAACAAAATGCAAGCGAAATAAAAGAGGTTGGTGAAGCAGATTCTTGGCATAAAGTTTAGAATCGCAGAAGAAACTAAATCAGAGAATGAAGAAGAATCGTAGTCATCGAAGGTCCTCTTCCCAACAAACGTTAAATCCATCGAAATATTAACAATGAAAGATGGTAAACTATTGGAACTCGGTTCCCGGATTCCGAGCTTGTTATGCGAAATGAAAGATTCGCTAACAGGTATTTTGTTACGTAGATTTTGACACCAATGTCTATCAATGTTGAGTCTCTAACCAAGTATAATCCAGCTCCGATCCGATCCAATTCGATGCGCGCTTAAGAAAAAATAACCCAACCTTGAAAGATTATATTACGGGAAAACCCCGAAAAAACAAACTAAATATTGACTATCATTGTCTAAAACTTCTCACACGCACCTACTGTGGTTAATTAAACAATTATGTCAAGCGTTAATAAAATAAAATGTGCCATAGCAAAAAAATTGAAATGTATTGAAAGCTAGAGTTTTGAGAATTTTATAAGGCAGTAACTCAACAGATAACTAACATGAACTCCTCAAAAAAGGAACTACAACAGATAAAAGGTAAGGACTACAGACAGGGAACTCTAAGGAACTACATGTAAAACTCAATATAAGAACCGTGTTTTCATTCGAACGAACTATTCGAAACATGACTGATCATGTATACACAATAAATAATTTTCGATGACGACTAAAATAAAAAAGCACTGAAAAACATTACGGTTAGTATAGTATACTAAGGTAGTAGCAAAAAAAACCAAGTCCAAGTGGAAGGAAAGGTCGCTAAACGTGCGTGGCAAATTTCTGAAATCGTTGCTGCGCCCTCTAAAACAGTTGTCGACTATTGTTGCTCTAGTTTGATGTCAAATTCGGGACTTAGCTTCACTCCATAGAGTTGCTTGGATTTTGAGTTGACAAATATTCACTAAAGTGCCTGAATTGACCTTAAGAGGAAATAGAGCAGGACTAGAGCAGAGTTCCGATCCCTGTGCGTGTATAGTATTCGAACTTACAAAACGACAAGGGCCCTCAAAGGACAGGGTTGTACGGTAGCACTGTACCTATTAACTTTAATTATTAGTATAACATTAAGTAAATAAAATTCAGTTAAAATTATGCTTAATTTTCAAAAGCTGTGCGCAATAAGTGTACTCAATTAGATTAGGAAATGACAAGTATAACTGGAATGTTTATGGGTAAACCTAGGGAGCCCACCTATACAATCCGATAGCCCTAGTGGTCAAGTTTGATACTAAAAAACAGTATTCACATTATTTGTATGGTGATTAAAAGACATCCGTGTGAAAAAACGAAAGCACTACGTATGAGAATAACATGAAAAATTATGAATTGCGAATAACTTTCGAAAAAATTTGTTCTTTTGAAGGATTTTGATGAAAATGCGTAGGCAGAACACTGAAAAGCAAATTAATTTGGCCGCACCCAGTTGCCTACAATTTTTTGTCATGTAATTGTGTCTTTAAATTTACATGCTTTCTAATAAGGCTTATCTTATGAGGTAAACTGCAAAAGCACCTATGTACGCAAATTAAAGTTCAAATCCATTGACTAGAGAAAAAAAATATTTTTAGTTTTAAAAAAACCCTTCGAATCTCACAACCGCCAATTATCACATGCGTCGATAAACTATTAGTTTGAAAGATTAATTCAGCAGTACTCACCCTACATATTATAGCCATATCATGGTACGTATGTTTTCGTGTGAATCAAACTGAGAAGAAATTTGGGTTGAATGATGTGCCAACTTCAGTTGATTGAACTCCAACACAATGTAAATGAATGGTGCACACATTTAACCTATTCATTTAGAGTAACCGTATTAGAATTCGTATGCACGTTAAACTACAGTATTTATGTCAAAAACAACTATCAGAAAATATACAATAAAAAAATAATTTATTCTCTTTATTTTTTAATATTAATTCATACCACAGTTTGATTGCAAAGTTTTTAAAAGGTGTCAGATATACACGAGACAAAGGTATCAACGAAGAAAAACGGCAAAAAAACGAAGATACACTGATTTGAAATTTTTCACTCAATACCGTGATGACCCCTGAATGAAACATGAATGAAAATAAATCGTATTCTCAAACTAATTTTAAGACGTAATATTGTCAGTTTCGAACTTTTCTGGTAAATTCCTCGGTAATCGTGTATCAGATTCGAACACCTGGTCGATATCCCATGGTCCACACTTTATTTAGTAAGAGCTTGCCCAGCTGCCGAATATATCAGCTACTAAATGCATATGATTTGAAAAAGAAATATTGAAAGTCAAAATGCACCCATTTATTTCCCATCTGGTAGAGGAATTTTTAGTGTGTATTTAAGACGGATGTTTTTATGGTTTGTCGATTTTCAAAAAAGTGTTTAATGGGGGTAGCGACTCGGATTTAATAAAGGGCCTTAAATGACATAACATGCTCAATTGATACAGGGGATAATAATGTACTACGAGACCCATTCATCAAAAAATATGCTCGAAATTTTCGCATTTTTCGATTTTTTAAGTATTTTTTAAAAAAGAGTTAAAGAAAATAACGTTTGCTAAATTTGACCCACTCAACTCAAAAATATCGTGCTTGACGTAACCAACTTCTCATAAGTGTTTCACTGCTTCTTTGATGCCTACTTCGAAAAATTCGAAAGCACTTTTTGGGAAATTTTCGAAAAAATGACAAAAATTATATATTGCGATGTTAGGCTTGAGATTGCAAAAATGCCGTCAAGAGAAAGATTGGAACAATGTCAATTTACATACTATCGTACGTAACGTGAAAATTGAGTAATTTGATATACGTCTGGGAGGATCTGATTTGCAGTTTTGTAATGGTGGAAAAATATATTGTAGTGTACTTTTCGCAAGATTACGGATGGACTACAAAAATCATTTGGGTTTGTCTCATAGCTCTTAGTTGCAGTATATTTCACCAGAGAAAGTCAAAGTCAGAGTCGATATTCCCCTAAGAAGTGCGAAAAGTGACGGTCAAGAATTTACTGTAAAGTACGCTCCGTGACCGTAAGTGATATGTTCAATAATTTGTTATGAAGCAAACGATGCAACATAACGGTTTTCTGAAGACGGTGATAGAATAGGGTCAAGGGTGACAGAAGTTGCGCGCGAGAGCGATTTATATGTTTAGTGAAAACGGAAAGTTTATGTTCGCATGATATAATTCTTCTCTAGCGCCACTTTAACCTTAAACCGATATTTAGAAAATCTGTAAAAAAAAAATAGTTTAAATAACCACAAAAACTTCTACAAATGGGCCAAAATACAAATCTGTACCCATCTTTTACTTATCAATTTGCTAATATTCAACATCGTTCAAGTTAACAGGATATAAATCTACATACTAATTTTGGCTTGAATCAAAGAACTTGGAAAATACAGATTGGAGAAACTTTATATCGCCAACAGGCAAAAAATCAAAAGTTTAATCAACTGGATAGGCGGAATTAATTCGTAATCCNAAAAAAAATCCCGCCTGTGTGATTCAGCTATTTTTGAAAGATTCGAAGAATTGTGGAATCTTGATATTTTGAGGATTCTGCCATTTTGACGCAACATTTTTGAGGCATTTAGAGAATGATGGAATCCAAAACCTTTCTTCGAACTTGTAGATAATTGAATGACCAACAAAACCAACATATTGACATCAATGTAAAACGCATAGAAAACTCGATTTTCCCGATTAAAAGGTAAATTTCTCTTAACCAATCAGAAATAAGCTAAATTACAAATGTGAAACTTAATAGTTCCAGCATTTTTTAACACCGCGCAGCAATGAGATATCCCAAAAAATGCGAAACATGTTCTCCATCATTTTGGGCCGTTTCCCGACAAAGTTGGTGGCAGCATACAAAATCGGTGAAACATCAAATTGGCCTAGGTGCCCTCAACCATCGCAAAAATAGTGGAGATGGGCAAACTTCACAAAACCCTAAAAGTCCGTCTTCAGTAGTACCTTATATTTATGTCAATGCTTCAGGCTGGTAAAATACAGACGTGATTGGACAACTAATGAGGCGCAGTATCCTTCAACATCCTCCGCAATATTTTGGAGACAAAAATATTATTTGGACATCATTTTCCTATTTATATTCAATAAAACTAATTTGAACTTTCCTCCTCTGCTTTCATTATTCGGCCCATCAATCCCAGTTACAGCGCGGGAAATAAGACGTATTGTACTTTTAGCTAAAGGTAAGATTTGGGAGTACATCATGATACATGGTTTGTGAAATGGAGCTTGCTGTGGCAATAAAGATACGAACTGCTAATCGAGTATTCAGTACTGAAAATTCCCAAAATCGCGCTTTCCGATTAATTAACTTCCTCTCACTTTACAAAATTGATTAATAAAAATGATTACCAGCATGAAATAGTTATGAAAATTAAGTTTAACCCTTGGAGGCTCCGAACTAAAAACTTGATATCAAGCGGATTACGAATTAATTCCGCCTATCCAGTTGATTAACTTTGAGTTTTTTAGCCCTGTTGGCGATATAAAGGATTTCTCTCAATCTGTATTATTCCAAGTTGCTTTGTCAAGTCAAATTTAGTATGTAGATTATATCCTGTTCAACTATGACGATTTGAATATTAGCAAATTTATAAGTAAAAGATGGGTACGATTTTATTATGCCCTTTGTAGAACAGTTTTTGTGGTCTCATTTAAACTATTTTTTTTTAGATTTTTCGTCCAAATATCGGTTTAGGTTAAAGTGGCGCAGAGAAGCATTATATCATGCACTAAACTTTCCGTTTTCACTAAAATCATATCGCCTCGCGCGCAATCTTGCTGTCACCTTGATCCCTATTCTATCACCGTCTTCAGAAAACCGTTATGTTGGCATCGTTTGCTTCATAACATTATTGAACAGTATCACTTACGTACGGAGCAGTCTTTACAGTAATTTTGACCGTCACTTTTCGCACTTTTAGGGGAATATCGACTCTGACTTTGCATTCTCTCGGTGAAATTATACTGAATAAGAGCTCATGAGAAAAACCAAAATGTTATTTGTGATCCTATCCGTATCTTGCGAAAAGTACACTACAAATTATTTTTCCACCATTACAAAAATGCAAATCAATCCTCCCAGACGGTATTCAACTTAAACTCAATTTTCACAGTTACTCTGATAGTATGTAAATTGCATTGTTCAATCTTTCTGACGGCTTTTTTGAATCTCAGCCTAAACATCGCAAATCATATTTTATGTATTTTTTCGAAAATTCCAAAGTGCTTCGATTTTTTCGAAAGTAGGTCAAAGAAGCGTAGAAACACTTATGAGAAGTTGGTTACTCAGCGATATATTTGAGTTTGAGTGGTCAAATTTAGCAACGTTATTTTTTAACTTCTTTTTTAAAAATACTTAAAAAATCGAAAAAATGCGAAAATTTCGACATATTTTTTGATGAATGGGTCGTAGTCAACTTATTATCACCTGTATCAATTGACGCCATGTTATGCATTTAAGGCCTTTATTAAATCGGAGTCGCATACCCCCATTCAAACACTTTTTTGAAAATCGACAAAACCATAAAAACATTCCCTCTTAAAACACACTAAAAATTTCTCTACCAGTGGGAAATAAAATGGTGCATTTTTGACTTTCAATATTTTTTTTCAAATCATATGCTATTTAGTAGTGATTATTCGGCAGCTGGGCAAGCTCTTACTAAATAAGCTGTGGACATGGGATATCGACCAGGTGTCGAATCTGAATACCGATTACGAAGCGAAATTTACCAGAAAAGCTTCGAAACTGACAAATTCGTCTAAAATTGTTTGAGAATACGATTTTATTTTCATTCATGTTTCATTCAGGGGTCAATCACGGATATGAGTGAAAAATTTCAAATGTTGTATCTTCGTTTTTTTGCCTTTTTCTTCGTTGTAGCCTTTGTCTCAGTGTTACTGCACCCTTTAAAAACATTGCAATAAAACTGTGGTATGATTAATAATTAATAAAATAAAGAGAATAAATTATTGTTTTTATTGTATATTTTCTGCTAGTTGTTTTTGACATAAATACTGTAGTTTAACTGGATACCGAATTTAATACGGTTCTCTAATGAATAGGTAATAGTGTGCACCCATTCATTTACCATTGTGATTGGGTTCAATCAAACTGAAGTTGGACAATCATTCAACCCATTTTTCATCAGTTTGATTCACAACGAAAAACATCACGGTACCATGATATGGGCTTATAAATATGTGGGTGAGTACCTGGTGCAATTAACTTTCAAACTAAAGTTTATCGACGCATTGATAATTGGCGCTTGCTGCAGATTACGAGGGGTTTTTTTAACCTAAAAATATTTTTTTTTCTTAGTAAATGGGATTTGAACTTTAATTTGACGTAACAGTAGGTGCTTTTGCCAGTTTCCTCTAAGATCAAGCTTATTAGAAAGCATGTAAATTTAAGACAAATTATGACAAAAAATTGTAGGCAACTGGGTGCGCCAAATTAATTTGCGTTTTCAGTTGTTCTGCCTACGCATTTCATCAATACTAAAAGAACAAATTTTTTCGAAATTAATTCGCAATTCATAATTTTTCTGTTATTTGATACGTAGTGGCTTATCGTTTTTTCACACGGATGTCTTTTAATCACCATACAAATAATGTGGAATATGTTTTTTTAGTATCAAATTGACCACTAGGGCTATCTCTGCGATTTGACTAGGTGGGCTCCCTCAAGTTTAACCCATAAACATTCCAGTTATACTTCGTCATTTCCTTCTAATTGGTACAATTAATTGCGACAGCTACTTTGAAATTAAGGCATAATTTTACTGAATTTTATTACTTAAATGTACTATACTAATAATTAAAGTTAATAGTAAAGTTGTACGTACAACCCTGTCTTTGAGGGCCTTGTCGTTTGTAAGTTCGAATACTTACACGCACGGATCGGCAGACTCATGCTCTAGTCTGCTCTATTTCCTCTTCAGGTCAATTACAGGCACTTTAGTGATATTTGTCAACTCAAATCCAACAACTCTTATGGTGAAGCTAAGTCCGAATTTGACATCAAATAGAGCAACATAGTCGAAACTGTTTTAGAGGGCGAGGCAAACGATTTCAGAAATTTGCCGCGAGGAGCACCTTACTCTCACGGAACTGTTTTTTTGCTGATACGATACACTTAGTATACTATACTCAACACGTAATGTTTTTCAGTGGCTTTTTTATTTTGTCGTCATCGAAAATTATTTATGTGTATACTGATCAGTACATGTTTCGGAATTAGTTCGTTCGAATGAAAACACGTTCTTAATTGCAGTTTTATACAAGTAGTTACCTGTAGAGTTCCCGTCTGTAGTCCTTACTTTATCTGTTTGTAGTTACCCTTTTTTGAGGAGTTCATGTAGTTATCGGTGGAGTTCTGCCTTATAAAATATTCAAAACTCTAGCCTTTCAAAATACTTTCACATTTTTTTGTATGGCACATTTTCGTTTTTTATTACGTCTTGACATAATTGTTTAAATAACCGTAGGTGCGTGTGAAGAACGTTTTAGACATGATACAATATTTTACAGTTGTTTTTTCGGGGTTTTCCGTAAATTAATCTTTCAAGGTTGGAGTTTTTTTTTCTAAGGCGCATCGAATTAGATCGGATCGGGCTGGATTATACTTGGTTTAGAGACTCAACATCTGATGAGCTTGGTGTCAAAATCTACCGTACAAACTACCGTTAGCGAATCTTTCTTTCGCATAAACAAAGCTCTGGAATCCGGGAACCCGAGTTCAATGGTTACCATCTTTTCATTGTTAATTTTTCGACTGGATTTTAACGTTTTGTTAGGACAGAGGACCTTCGTGACTCGATCATCTTCTCATTCTCTGAATTTAGTTCATTCTGACGATTTCTAAACTTTATCCAAGCAATCTGCTTCACTCAACCTCTTTTATTTTCGCTTGATTTTGTTCTATTCAAAATTTTAATCAAAAGCGTTTATCTTTCTAGTAATTTAGCGTCTTCATGATGCACTTGGATTATTCACACTTTTCATATTTCTTTTTGAAGCTCGCGTTGTACGTATATCCAACGGCTGCAAATAGCTATTGTGAAATTTCAGTTATTTTGGTCCACATCAAACATTAACTCTCATAATATTTTTTCTAACCTGGTTGCGTTTTGCCATGAAATAATGGCTTAATGTTATCTAATTTGCCAAGAATATGAGTGTCCGCGAAATTGTTTGAAAACCCCGAATTAGTTCTCGACACTTGTTTTAAAAAAGCAATTTTCTAGTTCAACGTGTTTAATGTGTACGCAAAAATCGAATATAGAGTAATCACTAAGAATAAAAAAGCTTACCATTATTAAACAAATTTTTCCGGTCCTTTGTTCAACGATAGCGGTTAGAGATTGCATTTTCTCGAAGATACTATTTTTGTTGCCATCCGGCTGCCGTCCGATGAAATTGAAAATTCTTTTTTATTGATGATCTACTTCTTGATTTATTTTTTCTGGGTCTGGCAGGTTATAATTCGCTATAAACTTTTCACTATTCTCTGCTGCATCAAATTGGTGGCAACTTTAAAATATTTTATACTTTATTTGTCTGACATTTAATATTCGAATCGGACTCGAGTTCAGAAAATCGGCATCGGTGTCGGACCTGATCGGATCGGACTCCGCTCCGGATTTTCACATTGTTTGAAAAATGTGTAGGACACTAAAATTTTATTTGGTTTATTGTGATTAAATACTTAGTCGATCATAATTTAAAAAGTATGCCTCACGTATGACTTCTCATTTATAAACTTTGTCACATCATTAATATCTCCTATTCATCACTTTCCTGTATATCCGGGCCCTACTACTTCAAACTCACTACGTCAGCTAATCAGGGCGGGATATTCCGGAAGGTGTGAATAGGGGATATGGGGCCAATATAATGGCTGATTGAAATATCTCTCATTTTCTAAACATAAAAATCTAAAATTGAAAAAGTATCCGATCACAAAATGTCTGAAGCACATTTCAAAATTTGATTATCAGATCGGACCCGATTTGAAAAAAATGTGATCGGATCCGAAAACGATCTGATCGCTGCTCGGTTTTTCGAGCAGATATTTTGGCTCGGACGTCTATCCCTAAAACTGGCAGCTCGATTCAATATTGCTTTAATTTGACTGGAATTATTTTGAAAAAACAGCCTGGAGTGTTCCATTCATCGCACAATAAAAATTGACTGTCAACAGCTTTTTTCGTTATAAGGGATCGTGACAATTTTCACCTTTGGACTGAAGACTGTAATTTGACATTTGTTATATTTGAAACTGCTTTGAGTGGGTTAGACAAATTTCAGCTCTATTTTTTATCAATTTCAATTTTTTTTTAATATCTTATTTAAATTTTTGACTCTCCTTTGTCGTATTCCAAACATTTTCTGCTCATAATCTTTAATTTATTTTCGAATTTAGGCAACCTCTTGTCGATATCTTCAGTCGGGTGTACATTTTTGTACCCAAACAGCGTCGATAAGATATGCCATGATTTTGTTGGAATTTTATAAACCACGTCCGTGAAATTTTTTTATCATTTGTCATTATTATTGAATGGCGGCAGTTTCATAATAGCTCGAGCAATTTTCTGGCCATACCAAAATATATGTTGCATGTTTTATATGCTCCAAAATTCAGATTCAGACATTTCTCGAATTCAATTATGTAGTGATTAATTTACACGAAAGCTTTTTTGAGTATTTTTCAAATGGATCGAATTAAGCAAGTCCACTTTTTATCAATATTCGGTCGCATAGAAGTTTTACTGACAGATCTCTTAAGGCGCTCTTTCATGATGTTTGCCAGTTTCTGGTAGCCAAGGTGTGGCTTCTCTCACTTCCATTTAATCAAAAATTTTTTATCCAAAATATTATATATCGACCGTTCAAGCTCATTTTTATAAAGTGGCATTTTTTGAATATCAAATTTTCGATTACTTCTTTAAAACTAGAATTTTTTATTTTGTTTAATATGAATTTAAGTTAATGTCTGTTTTTTAAAATACAAAAAACGACACAACTTAAATCAAATAGATTAAAAAAAGAACTCTGCAATTGGAAAATATTGAGTAATCATCTGTTGAAGTTACCCCGAGCAATCACTCGTTGAAGTCACCTTTTATCTTGTTGTAGTTACCTTTTTTTCAATAGTTCAGGGTAACTTCCAACAGAGTAACTACTGTATATTATATAATTTATATCCTTTTTCATAAATTAATTTAAATGTTTTAACAATGACAATGTATAAGCTACAATTTTAGAAAAATCTGGTCCAGGTTCCGGTCTTTATAATGCTAGAAATATACTAAAGAAATTTCATTTTTTGATAAAAATTCGTGTCCGCATTGAAATTTTTGCTTTTTTTTTAAAAAAGCTTTTCACTCTGTCCGTGAGGTCACCTCGACCTTTTGGCGATTATAGTTTTTTTGTTTCCACTACGATATCTACAGTATGTCTATTTTTTCGCGAGAAAATTTGAGGAAGGGCCGGGAGAATTCTTCTCAAATATAATCTACCGAATATTTCTTAAATTTTGCCGCAAAAAAATTAAACATACTGGTAAAATTTTAAAGGGTTAGCACAGGAAAACTTTTGAGGCGCATCGACAACATTTTGTGTAGCCTGTCGGATATTCGGTATACTGAAAAAATCGGTCAAATCTTAAATTGCGGTTTTCCCCAATTTCGGTAATATGAAATTTATCAAATCCGTTAAACAGGCATCCGAAGGTCACAAAAAACTCTTTCGGATGCGTTTCCAGAACCTACCTCACACCCTTTAAATTTTGAGAATCCATCAAGCCTCTGTGAGAAAAGGTTTTAACTAATCACGTTATGATCTAAAAAAAATCCCGCCTGTGTGATTCAGCTATTTTTGAAAGATTCGAAGAATTGTGGAATCTTGATATTTTGAGGATTCTGCATTTGACGCAACATTTTTGAGGCATTTAGAGAATGATGGATCCAAACTTTCTTCGAACTTGTAGATAATTGAATGACAACAAAACCAACATATTGACATCATGTAAAACGCATAGAAAACTCGATTTTCCGATAAAGGTAAATTTCTCTAACCAATCAGAAATAGCTAATTAACAAATGTGAAACTTAATAGTTCCAGCATTTTTTAACACGGCGCAGCAATGAGATATCCCAAAAAATGTGAAACATGTTCTCCATCATTTTGGGCAGTTTCCCGGACAAAGTTGGTGGCACGCATCAAAATCGGTGAAACTCAAATGGCTAGGTGCCCTCACCATCGCAAAAATAGTGGAGATGGGCAAACTTCACAAAACCCTAAAAAGTCCGTCTTCAGTAGTACTTATATTTATGTCAATGCTTCAGGCTGGTAAATACAGACGTGATTGGACAACTAATGAGGCGCAGTAATCCTTCAACATCCTCCGCAATATTTGGAGACAAAATATTATTTGGACATCATTTTCCTATTATATTCATATAAAACTAATTTGAACTTTCCTCCTCTGCTTTCATTATTCGGCCCCATCCCAGTTACAGCGCGGGAAATAAGACGTATTGTACTTTAGCTAAAGGTAAGATTTGGGAGTACATCATGATACATGTTTGTGAAATGGAGCTTGCTGTGGCAAAAAAGATACGAACTGCTAATCGAGTATTCAGTACTGAAAATTCCCAAATCGCGCTTTCCGATTAATTAACTCCTCTCACTTTAACAATTGATTAATAAAAATGATTACCAGCATGAATAGTTATGAAAATTAAGTTAACCCTTGGAGGCTCCGAACTAAAAACTTCCTAAGCCCATTTTCAGCTCTGCAACTTATAGTTAAGTATACTGTGATGTGATAACCTTTAATTTTATCACTACGTCCAAGCATAGAAAGTGACAATGAAATCGCTGGATTCTCGGAGAAGGACTAATGAATTACTGGATTTCTCTTTTGTGACGAAGTATAAAATTGTCGGCATAGGCAGGATTTTCGATATACTTGTGATGTATAGCTATACATATGCTATACGTGATGTATACTTATACTCTGATAATTAGAGTAATGCAAAGAATGGACATATAAAAAAAGTAAAAATGAGAAAAAAATTAGCCCTTGAGCTCAGTAATTATGTTATCTCCACCTGCACGGTTGTGTTTCAAATCACAAGATACCAAAATATTTTGGGAAGTATCATTTTGGCCAGCGGAATATCGGACAGACCCCCGAAAGTTCCTTTATTTTAATTTCAAGAATTTTGTGATTTCCAAAATGGCTCATCAGACAGAAATGCTTATTTGGATGCATTTTTTTGTTTTATGAAGTTAAGGGATGGTGGTTCCTAATTTGATAATTCAAGTATGATCATGCGCGAAATAGGAAAATATCTCAGTAGTTCTGAACATACAAGTTGTAGATCGCACCTTAATCTCAAATCAGACTGAAAATTTTTTTCGCGGCCTCAAACTCCTTGTACCATGTATGTAACACGGCACACTTTCTAATCTTTCATAACCTATCTGGTCCCGGTTTTTTTAATCAAAGATTTGATCATTTTACCAACAGATATAGAAACTTTTTTTTTTTTCTTTTTAGTAACTTAAAGTCTAGTCTCTTTTAATTTTTCTTAATTTCGTCCACATTTTCTAAGAAATCCTGAAAACGCCCGATTTTAACCATTTTCGTCCTTGTAAACCTTCTCCTCCGCTGGTTTTGAATTTTTTTTGCATGTTTTTTATTATTCGTTGAAAGTAAAAATAATAAAAGCAACAACAATTAGTTTTTGGAATTTTTGATTACAATGCTAAAACTCTAGAATGTGATCACTTGAGTAAGAAAGGAAGTCAATTTTTTTTTTGTTTTTCGGATGAAATCGAAAATAGCTCAACTTAAAGTCCTGCATTCCACTGGACTTCAAAATGCAAATTATACTGCAAAGTTTACCCAAAATGTAAAAGTTAATCCGACTTGTAGAATAAAAGTCTTAAATATATTTTTTTCGGGTTACATTTGGTTTTTAAATGAATTAACATTGATTTGGTGCATTTTATGACATAAAACCTGCAGAAATGTAGAAACCGCACCATACCCTCATGGCCAAAGTCATGGTCAATACCCTTTAAAGTTTAAGTTAAAACAGTCACTGACCAAGATAATAATATGGATTACCGACCCTAGAGTACATTTCAATTGCTGAGGCATTTGATTGGTGTTGATCTGACCAATGAAATCGGCCTATTCCGCAATCCAGGGTTTTGATTGGGTGCTAACTATCTTGCGTTGTTTGTATCATTCAAATATTTAGGTTTCTGTACTCTATAGTGGTAATAGCCCATATCAAATATACTTATCAAGGTAAACTTTCAGAGAGAAATATTTTGACATTATTTGTTCGACACAAGCACCACCTGGTTGGTCGCAAATAAGCAATTTTTCTATTTCGTGCTGAACGAAAATTTGAAATCTTATAAATATTAAATATGGCGAGCAGTTTTTTTAAGCGAAAATGTTTTGCAATCATTTGTTTTGTATCCGAACCACCTGATGGTGTTAAGCGGAAGCACCTATTTTGAATCTCGACACGATTGGCGCGACGTAGATAAGATTCTACCTAAAATACCTTATCAGGGGTAAATTTTTGAAAACAAACATTTCAG
>SCLH01001513.1:7868-35142 GCA_004367855.1 Oikopleura vanhoeffeni | reverse complement strand
CCCATTTTCAGTCTGAACTTATAGTATAAGTATACTGTGACTGTGATAACCTTTAATTTTATCACTACCGTCACTAAGGAATAGAAAGTGACCAATGAAATCGCTGGATTCCTCGAGAAGGACTAATGAATTACTGGATTTCTCTTTTGGACGAAGTATAAAATTGTCGGCATAGGCAGGATTTTTCGGATATACTGTGATTGTATAGGCTACGTATACATATACGCCTATACTTGTATAAAGTTTATACTCTGATAATTCACGAGTAAGTCAAAAATGGACATATAAAAAAAGTAAAAATGAGAAAAAATTACGCTCCTTGAGGCTTCAGTAATTATGTTAATCTCCACCTGCACGGTTGTGTTTCAAATCACAAGATACCAAAATATATTTTGGGAAGTACTCATTTTGGCCAGCGAATATCGGACAGACCCCCGAAAGTTCCCTTTATTTTTTAATTCAAGAATTTTTGTGATTTCCAAAATTGGCTCATCAGACAGAAAATGCTTATTTGGATGCATTTTTTGTTTTATGAAGTTAAGGGATGGTGGTTCCTAATTTGATCATTATTCAAGATGATCATGCGCGAAATAGAAAATATCTCAGTAGTTCTGAAACATACAAGATTGTAGATCGCACCTTAATCTCAAAATCAGACTGACAATTTTTTTCGCGGCCTCAAACTCCTTGTACCATGTATGTAACACGGCACACTTTCTATTTTTCATAACCTATCTGGTCCCTGGTTTTTTAATCAAAGATTTGATATTTTACCTAACAGATATAGAAAATTTTTTTTTTTTTTTTTTCCTAGTACACTTAAAGATCTAGTCCTCTTCTTATTTTTCTTAATTTCGTCACACATTTTCTAAGATCCCTGAAAACCGCCGAATTTTAACCATTTTCGTCCTTGTAAACCTTCTCCTCCCTGGTTTTGATTTTTTTTGCATTTTTTTATTATTCTTGAAAGTAAAAAATATAAATAAAGCAACACAATTAGCTTTTTGAATTTTTGATTACAATGCTAAAAACTCTAGGAATGTGATCACTTGAGTAGACCGGAAGTCAATTTTTTTTTTGTTTTCGGATGAAATCTGGAAAATAAGGCTCAACTTAAAGTCCTGCTTCCACTGACTTCAAAACTGCAAATTATATCTGCAAAGTTTAACCAAAATTTAAAAGTTAATCGACTTGTAGATAAAAGTACTTAAAATATTTTTTCGGGTTTACATTTGGTTTTTAAATGAATTACATTGATTTGGTGCATTTTATGACATAAAAACTGCAGAAAATGTAGAACCGACCATAACCCTCATGACCAAAAGTCATGGTCAATACCCTTTTAAAGTTTTAAGTTAAAACAGCACTGGACCAAGATAATAATAATGGATTACCCGACCCTAGAAGTACATTTCAATGTCTTGAGGCATTTGATTGGTTGATCTGACCAATGAAATCGGCCTATTCCGCAATCCAGGGGTTTGATTGGGTGCTACTATCTTGCGTTGTTTGTATCATTTTCAAATATTTAGGGTTTCTGTACTCTGATAGTGGTAACATAGCCATATCAGAATATACTTATCCAAGGTAAACTTTCAGAGAGAAAATATTTTGACATTATTTGTTTCGACACAAGCACCACTGGTTGTGCAAATAAGCAATTTCTTCTATTTCGTGCTGAACGAAAATTTGAATCTTATAAATGATAATATGGGAGCAGTTTTTTATAAGCGAAAATGTTTTTGCAAATCATTTGTTTTGTAATCCGAACACCTGATGGTGTTAAGGAAGCACCTAGTTTTGAATCTCGAAGCATTGGGCGCACTAGATAAGATCTCTACCAAAATACTTATCAGGGGTAATTTTTGAAAAAAAACATTTCAGCAAATAATCAGATTTGACACCCGACACACCTGGTAGTGTAATAAAAAAGTCTGTCTAATCTCACCGGTTGTCGCCAGTCTATTTTACAGTCATTGAGATACAACTTGACGTATCTGTTATTTCTGTAACCGTGGTTAACATATAATCTTGCGAGATAAGCTTTATTGTTCGTAGTGTTGTCAAAATTACTATATATAACTAGATGTAGTCCTCAGATCGAATATCTCAAGAAAAATTAGCACCAAAATTTACTGAATTATGAGTTATTTGAGTCATTATTAAATGCTATCGTTGTGATGAGACACCCTGCATGATTAACTCGCTCAGTGGGGTAAGCCTTGAATTTTCATTCGAAATTATCATAATATACTAGTGTAGGTGATCCTAAATTTAGTTGTCGCAGAGAAGTTCTAGTTACTGTCGTATTTCGTGGTCGGATTCTATCGCTGAGAACAGTCCGTTTTCGTCTAGTGGTGGCGCGGTTGAATCCTAGAGCAGTCTGTACTCAGAACTGTGTGTATAAGGACATTATATATGTTGCTATTCGGGTATCGCACGAACTGAGTTCATCAAAAAATATTTTTTCACGGCTATCTAGTGATCCCAAGTAGGAGCTTTTAAACTCGATTAGCACTACATTCTCGTTCTGCATCAGATCGTATTTTATCCAGTTGTTTGTGACTGGAAGGTATCGTTTCTGTAACGAAGTGTGCGTATAATAAGTTGTTTGTGCACGGTGGACTCTCGACTTCTATGCATTTGATCGATTGTTATTCCTTAAAATCTTCCTACGATAAATGTTATGAGCAAACATTTTTTTTTTTACTATGGTCTAGTATAGTTATTAAAAAATCGCTTATCTTCAGTACTTATTTCTCGAGCAAACCATGATTTCAGTGGTGGCAAACTACTTATATTGCCTTTGTGAAAATTGAAATAATAATTTTTGAAATGGTCAGACAAGAAAAATGCGTAGGCGGAATCACTTTATAAAGCTGAAAATATTTTGGTCAAATACTTAGTGAAACTAATTTATTTTTTCATTTTAATGCAGAATTCAACAAAGCTTCAGATCGCATAGTGAGAACCATGCTGAGACTGCGGACAAAAATGCAAATGCCGATTGATATTTAACCGTCATTTTCCCTGCCAAAAATGCCAATAAAAACTAAAATAAATATCTATTTTATTTCTTCGTAGTTTTTTGCCCAGAATTTTTTTTCCGTTTTGGTCTCATCATTTTAATTTAAAACTTACGAATTTTCGACCGCTGCGCACCCTAACGTAATACACCTACGGTATAAGTTATACCTGAATATCTAGCAGAGTGTCCTTTCTTTAATCGTGATTTTCTCAATTTTTCGGATACTCAGCTAATTTTAGACAATTTATGATCATAGGACTATGAATTGTCATAGTGCTTTAAATTTGCCAAAAAAAGAGATTTTTTGAAAGACGCTAATTGAAGAAAATATAGTTTTACGTATATCATATTTATATGTAAATCATATTGTAACGTGTATCTTATTTGTTTTTGTGTAGAAAGGGGCTTAAAAATGCCCGTGAATGTTTATCAATTTGGAACGAAGAATCTGATCGCAGCAGATTTCAAATTGCAGCCAAACATTTTTCGGACAGCATTCTGAATGACATTAGAACATTCAATTTCGAGTTTTAACTCGCACTTTGTAAATATTGCTATCTTTAACGATCTTAACAGCCGGTGCCGTCCTGGCACATAAACTTACGGTTTAATAATTCGGAATCATGTTCAGAGTGTAACTGATTTATGTGGGTGTTCTCGGTTCCTGATCGGCTGAGCTTTGCGAAAAAAATGGTGATATAATCCGACTTTTCAAAGTGAGATAAGCGTATACATGAAATTAATCTAGCTGTTGGTATTTCTTTTTGAAAAATATACCGAAATTCTATAACCAAAAATATTATTACCCATAATCGAGAAGTTTACGTTTGTCTTTTATCATTTAAAGATGGTCGGAATTTCCGGCGGCGCTGGAAAGTTTATAATTTATACCTAACTAATTTGAATATTTTATTTTAGTAAAAATTGCTCCATTGAGTGTTTGTAGTTGCAGTTTGAATGCAATAAACTCGTTTCCTTTAATAATCGCCCATGGGTTTCGTAATCGTCATGAAGAGGGGTGGCTCTTTAAATAAAAACTACCTCAGAAAATTTTGGAAAAAAATTAATGTACCGTTTCAAAAATCAGCATTTTCTAAATCATTTGCCTATCATTTGGCTTGAAATTATTCTTGAATAAATATTACAAGCAAACGATAGGGCTATTCAAAAACAGTTTTTGCGTTTTTGAACACTCCTGGTGTAATTTTGAAATTCATGATTTCCTAGAAATATCAAGAAATCACTTACCGTGGGCAGAAAACTGTTTGTTTTGTCGGGCCTACCTTAGTCTAACCTGCAATAAATATTCCATCAATAAATATATCCTAAACATACGTTTTGATGAATTGCAGAAAAATTTAACGCATGTCAAAAACATGAATTCTCGAATGACTGAATAACATATTTTGTGAGCTTTAATAGGCCGTTGTCTTCCACGAAAAGAAGTTGTACAATCGATGATTGCAAATCTTGTCTGAAATATCTAAACACGATAAATTATATAATCAATAATATCAAGATTTTCGTGACCCTTGCTAGGCCTTAAAATTAATGATCATAAAACCCGTTTCGTATAAAAAGAGTACTCAGTTTACTGGAACAGAACTGCTGAACTGTTTACGGAAGATTGGATGATAAAAGGCTCGAACATTAGATACTGGAAAAATAAAGTATGGAACAACGTTCGCTCGCATTTTCAACAAGCAGGTTAAGTAGGCTGTAGCTGCTAATCTATGGAAATTTCGCAGCGATTTAAAATCAGGAATCATTTTTTTGTGACGAGTTTCAAGGCAAACTAAAATACATACAGTAGATATCCTTTTTCCGCAACGGAACTTCCATCTCAAAACGTTTACTATCTCTATAGCGCGTGTTCGAATCCCACTAATATTTCATGAGTGATTGTTTTGAAGTTTGTGATTATACGCAAGGGTCTTGAATAATTGGACCCGCTAAATTTAATCGGTGGTGTAAATCAATGCAAGAAATCACAAAGATAAATCACTTAGACAACATCAGTGGGATTTCGAAACACACGCTATGAGATAGGTAACGTTTTTTGAGATGGAGTTCCGTTATGGAAAAGGATATCGATAATTATAGCTTGGTAGGTGTACGAACACTACCGCCTAGTTAAATAATAGGGCGAATGTCTAACCCATAATACTTCTTTTCGATATACAGTATATGATATATACTACTGTATATCCCTCTATTACATTTGGTTAGAAAAGCGCAGGTTGGGAGTTTTTCTAGTATATTTAAGCCTAGAAAAATCTCCGCCAACGCGTTCTTAACCGAAGTGTAAATAAAGAATTGAACAATATATTTGTAACCTTAACCTCGTAAAAAACGTTCACAAATAATCCCAGAAATACATGTGAACGGTAGCTATAGGTCAAATAAAAGTGACGAAACTATTATCTGGGTCAAAAGCAAATTAAAACTTCAGAAACCCTCAAAGTAGTTTTGAATATGAACTGTGTGTTGCCCTGATTTCTATATCCTATTCCGAGTAACTTGTAGATCAAAATTGCCTAGGTAAAAATACAAAACCATTGTGTCAATTCGGGGGAAAAAATTTGTTGGGTGTTGGTTGGCCCGTCTCACTCTCGTTTGTATTTGGTTTGTATTTTTTACCTTGTAATTTTTACCTTGTAATTGGTGTTGTATTTTTACCTAGGCATTTTGATCTAGCTGTAACTCCGGAATAGGATATCGGTGAAACTAAAGCGGGTTCTCTTGATATTCGTATCAAGAGATCACAAACAAAAGTAGAAACACTAACATTTATCAACACATTGAAACCAATGTGATTGCTACAAAAAAATCAGCCGAAAAATTTGCTGTCGCAATTTGCAATTGTGAAATGTCAATAGTGAATGAACAACATTATTTTTTTGTCAATTAATTTCACTTTCGAATCCACTTCTGCCGTCATATATGAGTAATAAACACTAAAGTTTTAAGACACTGAACAGGAAGTGAAACCAATTTATCGAA
Organism: Oikopleura vanhoeffeni; assembly: GCA_004367855.1. Classification (NCBI taxonomy): domain Eukaryota; kingdom Metazoa; phylum Chordata; class Appendicularia; order Copelata; family Oikopleuridae; genus Oikopleura; species Oikopleura vanhoeffeni. The sequence continues at coordinate 29,111 of SCLH01001513.1, read as the reverse complement.
AATGCCAACCTTTTTAAATTCCAATTTTAAACTTCTTAATTCCAACTCACATAAATAAATGAACCATAAAAGTAAAATTCCTACCCTACTTTCGATTTAACCAGGGAGTCATCAAAATACCACTCAAAGTTTTTTTTGACAATATTTACCCTCAAATATATCCCAAGTAAATATAAATAAAATAAACACAATTTTAACCTCACTTCCGGTAAACCGGAAGTGATGAGTCATCGAAATAATCGTCCAAATTTTTTTTTTGAGAACTTAATTCACCCTCAAATATACCCCACAGTATAATAAAGAAATAAACACATTTAACCTCACTTCCGGTTCACCGGAAGTGAAATTGGAGTCATCGAAAATACCGCCAATTTTTTATTGAGATTATTTTACTCTCAATATACCCCTAGTAATAAATAGTAGAATAATTTAAAAAACAAACACAATTTAACTCTAACTTTCCGGTTAACCGGGAAGTGATGAAGTCATCGAAATACCGCAAATACCACATATCTACCTTCAAATAATAATCCCACCGTAATTCCGTCTGCAGGCTAAAATTTTAATTCGTATGTACAAAACGGTTATAAGGCTATCCCGGACCCGGATAAAAGGGATAATCTATCCCCTCATCCCTAACCCGTTTTGGGGGATTCAAACGGATAGGGATAGGGATGGGAAAAATCGGCGGGGATCCCCTTTTGGAAGCCTCTGGTAAATCCTTAGCCATGTTGTAAAACGGGAATGAGTTTTCATGCCGTCTCGATCGACAGCCTTATTTTGACTGATCCTTTGGAAGAACATATATAAAATTGAGGACGAAGTGAAAGCCATTTCTTATATAATCTTTAAACTCGAGATAAGAATGAGATTTTGAGTTCAAGGCGTGCCGAAATTAATTCGGCTATTGAAAACGAACTCATTTGATTAAGTTTTAGAATAAGCTGAGCACATATATTAAAGAAGTATAAATTAACAACAAATGGTCCCGAGTCCAGACCAATCGTTTCCATTTTTTAAAAACAAAAAACGCCGATAATCTAGACATTTCCAAGTAATCTCAAAAAAAAAATCTAAAATGATTGCCGATTCGACCAATTTTTATGTTATTATTCACTAGATAATTTGTGCTCAGTTTGAGCTATCTAAAAAACCTTAATCAGATGAGTCGTTTTCAAAGGCCAAATTAGTTCGAATTAATTCGCCCGCGTTTGACATCAAAATGCCTCTTCTTCCTCGAGTTAAAGATATAGTTTTTATATTTAGGTCTTATATGTAAGCGTTTATATAATAGCATTTCTTGAAACACCATTTAAAAAAATCTCAAGTTATAAAAAATTTCATTTTTTTTTATTTTACATTAAAACATTTTCAATTTCAGAAATTTATTTTAAACTTTCCAATAAAAAAAACTAATTTACAGATTATTATTTTACATTTTCAATTTTTTATAAAGACTTTATATTTTGAAAATAAAAAAGTTCAAGATTTTTTCCTAAGATTTCCTAAGATTTTTAATGAAAATTACAATTTTTTATCAACCTCCTTAATATGTTTAAAATTCAAATTATTTATATTTCGTATTTGTTGCTACGTTTGCAATGACTATTTCAGATACATTTGTTAAATTCCAAACTTTTGACATTTATTAATACTAATATATGCTCGGAAAAACCGAGCAAAGGGTCCGGAGCAAACCGTTCAGATCGTTTTTTTCTTGATCCGATCAGCGTTTTTCAAACTAGGGTTCCGATCCGATTCGAGATAATATTTTGAAATGTGCTTCCGAGCAGATCAATTCATCATCGATCACAAAAGGTCCGATCTGATCGGATATGTGATCGGCCCTAACAGCTTGAAAGCAAATGACCGGACCAATTGGAACAAAACCAATTATCGTCAGTAAAAAAATATACCGCTTTTTCCTACTGTCAAACTTACCAGAAAACTACTAGTTTTCTGCCGAAAAAAAAAATTAAATGGGGACATTTTTGATAAAAATAAATTTTGGATTTTCGCTAATGAAAGTTTCATTAGACGACAGCCTGGTGGAGCAGCAAAATTTATGCCAAACAGATTTATCTAGAAGATTTTTTTAAGATACTGAATTAAGAAGAAATAGGGAAAGTATTTTTTTTTCTTCGGTTTGTTTTGTGGAATTAGTAGAGAGGGCGCCTCTGAGTTACCAACCGTCTCGCCTCTTTTCCTGCCATTACCTTTATACCGACCATCCCCTAATGTTCACCATACACATTGAATTATTTATTTACGAAGTTAGGCATTTATAAATCGACTGAAATGGAAACAGATATAGCTGTATTTAGAGAAATCGAAGATAGCATGTCCATAATCAATTTTTTATAAAAAGATATTTTTTTTTGTTATTTCAATGAAATAAAATGAATCCCCAGAAGATACCATATCTGATGACTTGTCTGATAGTTTTCAGAATTACTCTTTGGGTTACTTTGCAAGTCTAAGTATCTGTATGTCCAGAACAGACATCTTTTGTATGAAATAAATTCGATTTTTACCAAATTTTCGGCCAATTAACAAGCGGAGGGTTAAATGATTTTTTGAATTAATATTTTCGAAGAAAATAAGTCGAAATTAGAGTCGCCAACACATAAATACGTTATTCTAATCCATAAAGTTTATCCTTAAGTTGAATGTTATGGTTTGAGCGATCGCAATTATAATGTGATTGTGACCGTTTTTTATTTAATTATCACACGTGAGTAGTTTAGTAAGGGCGAAGCACGTTAGAAATCCCAAACATACGATTCGTAATTTAAACGAATCGTATTCGAAATGAATCGAAAGAATAAAAATCTAATTTATTTTACGAACATTTACCCCATGTCTGTACCTTAGCCTCGTAAACTTTAAAAATGTATCCCCTAGCTTCGTATACTCTTCCAAAAATGTATCCCTAAGCGCCCAACTAAGTTTTGAGCTATCCATTAGCGCCTCTTTTTAAATCAATAACTATTCTTTTTTCTAAAATAAACTAATTATTCTTTTCAATGAAAGCGCGGAAAGGAGAGGCGACCAATTTTGTTTTCTTCGTAAAAATTTCAAACCAAAATTCTCAAGCCGTCCATTTAATCTCTATAAAATAAAATAAAAAAATGCGAGCCCCAATTTTTCGCCTACGAATGTCACGCGAAGAAAATCCACTCTAAATAAGAAACTTTTACGGTTTAAATTAAAATAATAAATGCAATTATTACCGCCAAAGTTAAAATTTAAACAATTATAAATCACTTAGAAATTGTTAAAACGCATAAATTGTTATCGGGGAAAGTAAATTAAAAAAACGAGGGAAACCCGCTCGATTTGACACCCGACACCACCTGGTAGTGTTAAAAAAAGTCTGTCTATCTCACCGGTTGTCGACCAGTTATTTTACATTAGAATACAATTTATCTCGGTTATTTGACTTGGTTAACTGATAAATCTGAGAGTAAGTCTTATTTCGAGTGGCAAAAACAAATAAGATGTATTCCCAAAATCAGAAATATTCTCGAATGTAAAGCAAAGTTTTGAGCACCATAACAATTTAACTCAATTTATGAAAAGTTATTTTGTCAGCCATTATTTGAGAAAACATACTCATCGTGTGATCTGAAACACAGCCGTGCAGGTGCGTAATATAACATCGCGTGCAGGTGGGGGTTAAGGCATTAATATGTTCAACCTAGGAACATTTATCAATAAAAATACTCTACAGATCTTTTATGGAAATCCTAAATAGGTTTGTCGAGGAAGTTCTCGTTCTGATCGTTTTTTATCATGTATTCTGATTGCAATCGCTGGAGAAGCGTTATACCGTATAACTCATACGGTATAACTTATACCTGAATATCTAGCAGAGTGTCCCTTTCTTTATCGTATTTTCTCAATTTTCGGTACTTCAGCTTAATTTTAGACAATTTATGATCATATACTATGATTCATAGTGCTTTATTTGCCAAAAAAAGAGATTTTTGAAGACCTAATTGAAGAAAAATAAGTTTTACGTATATCATATTATATGCTATGTAAATCATATTGTACGTGTATCTTATTTGTTTTTTGGTAGAAAGGGGTTAAAAATGCCCGTGAATGTTTATCATTTTGAACAAGAATCTGATCGCAGCGACTTTCAAATTGCACCAAACCATTTTTCGGCAGCATTCTGAATGACATTAGAACATTCAATTTCAGTTTTAACTCGCACTTGTAAAATAATTGCTATCCTTATCTTAACAGCCGTGCCGTCTGGCACATAAACTTCGGTTTATAAATTCGGAATCATGTTCAGAGTGTACTGATTTATGATGGGTGTTCTCGTTCTGATCGCTGACTTTGTCAAAAAAAANAGACTTTGAAATTAATTTTTGAACTCGATTTATTCAATTCGTGTAAGCAATTATTTTGATTTAACTAATCTAAATTGACATATCACAGCAAAACAATTTTGATCATATGATGTTATTTTGAAAAAATTTAAAAATCCCAATTCCGGAGTCTGTTGATAGTTTTAAAATTAGGATTTTCTTATACTTTGCCGCGAGATTTTTCTTAGCAAGCCGCTACGAAGCCAATTCATCTAAAGTAAATCTTGGCAAATTATTTTGCAAAATTCTAATTTCGTAGAATACCGGACAGACCAATAAAATTCTGTAAGTTTCTTATCATTATTATTTTGAAGCGTGCGAAGTGTGAACATTTTTGAAATGAAATAGAAAATCAAATTTGTAAATAATAAACATCACGTAAGAACCATATGACCATAAAAATATTATTCAAATCAATTTTAACCGCAACAAGGTGTTTACTGTATGGCTTATTCGTGCTCCTTTATTGTCTCCAATATATTCTAAGGAAAATTTACTTTAATGTACTTGGCAAAACTTGTGCCAAAAAAGTATTGTCATATTTCTTTTAAAATTATTTACAGATAAAAATTTATAATTAGTATTTTAATTTCAATACCATTCAAATAAGTCAAATTTTACTGCGTTTTTGACATAGTTATCCATTAACGAAAATCAATGTTGAATATATCAAAATACGTGGCAAAAAAAACGAGAAACATATTATGCTGCAAGTATCAGTAAGTATGCCTCCAGGACTGTTCCGGCGCTGTACAAACTAAAATTTCAAAAAATTCTTGAGACCTGCGAATCTGTTGTTCAGACACCATAATTTCAAAAGCAATCACAGAAATCAAATAACATAGGTTCTCCATTTATTGCCAGCTAATGATTGGCTAAGCCAAATTTTAACAGGGGGTGCGGCGTATAGTTGGAATGTTTTCGCCAAAAAACCACAACTATACGCATAATGTCCAACTATACGCGTTATTCAACTATACACATACGGCTGGGAAAAATGTTGCCTCTGATTGGTCAATCTAAAACAATATCTAGAGTTTATATTTGAGTAAATGAGGTCAGAGTGGATTTTTGGTAATTTTTACAAATTTCTAGACTAAACTTCTAGGTACAGTCGCCTTGACCCCTTAAAAGTAGTCCCTTTAAAGCGCGCTTTAATGCCATTATGACCCCCGTAAGGGGGTAATACGACTTCTGATTTGACATTTTCTAGGTGAAATATACTTGAAAACTACAGCTTCATGAGAAAAACCGAAAATGTGATTTGTAATCTATCCTTGATCTGCGAAAAAATACATCACCAAATTATTTTGACCATTACACCAATAGGTACAGATATCGTACACAAGGGAACTTTGCCAAACTCAAAACTTCTCCTCCAGCGGTTATCCAAATCAGCTCAAATTTTCACAGATCACGCTAACGGGCAGTATGCCAATCTTCCTTTACGAGTTCTTTTTTTAATCAGCGACTGAACAATTTTCCAGAACGCCAAATAACCGACGATTTTTCGCAATTTCAAATCTATCTACCTCCGAGGATATATTTGCAAATGGTCTTTAATTTTTATCAAGTATTCCTTAGAACAATGTGTAAAAGTCGCTCGAGGCTTTGTTGCAATGTCGGCTAAAACTCGAAAATGATTTTTTGCGTCATTTTCCAAAAATTTCCGAAAAAAAAGTGCTTCGATTTTTTTCGAAAGTAGCTCAATAGCAAAGCCAGTTAAAACACTAGGTGAGAAATTGGCTTACGCTCAAGCGATTATTTTTGAAGGTTTTAGTGGTCAAATGCGAGCAAACGTTATTTTTTAACTTCATCTTTTAAAAATACTTATTAAAAAAATCGAAAAAAGAATTTGCGAAAGATTATCGAAAATTTTGTTTTTTGATGATTTGTTGCTTAGTAACTTAATTATCACCCAGTAATCCCATTTGGAGCATTTTAAACGCCTCTAAGGCCTGTATTAAATCAGAGTCGTATAGCCCCCTTAGGATTGTGGGGCACGATAATTGCTCTTTTCTTACACATTTCAAGTTAAGTTTCTGAAAAACCTACTTCAAGAAATAATTATTTTCTTCAAATACGGTAGTACAACTTCGTAAGGAAGGTGCCCCAGTACTATTTCGGCATCTTAATCCCAACCTGACGTCAGAAAATTGTTTTTTAGAGGCAACGTCCCTAAAAGCACTAAAAGCCTACTCCTGCATTTCCATTCCTTTATCACTTTTTTATTGATATTTGCAATTTAGAATGTAGATATAAATACTCATCACCGAACGGTAGCCTTTTTCAAAATTTTGCCTCTAGTGGTCAAAAAGCTTATTGGAGCTCGCGCAAAAGCTATCCTCCTTGAAAATATTTAGATTTTTTTTAATTGTGCTTCGAATTTCTACCGCAAAGCTGAATTAAAGGTTCAAACAGTTGAGCCTTTTTTCAATTTTTTTCTCCAAAGTCTCAGGAGAACGACTTGTGAAGGGTTTTAGTTATTTGGTGAAATTCGGAGCTATAAATTTTCTAAATCCTACTTTTTTTTGAAAAAAAATTCAAAAATTCAGAAAAAAAATCCTAACGCTTTAAAACTCAGTGGAAACATTTCTTACAAAAAATTAGGGCAATCAAAAAAGTTTTCTGAGAAATATACGAATTTCACTTTTTTTGAAAAAAAATATCTTCAAACTTACTTTTTTTGAAAAAATCAAAATTCAGAAAAATCCTACGCTTTAAAAACTCAGTTGGAAAATTCTTGCAAATGGGGCAATCAAAAAAGTTTTCTGAGAAATCTCAATTATCGTGCCCCACATCCTAAAACGCGAAAGATTTTTCGAAAAAAAAATCTACAACATGGCTAATTTAATTGTTCCCTTAGTTTCTCGGTGAGGCTTGATTTCTCATCCGGAAAGTCAATTCCAGCGACCAGTTACCCCTTAAAGCGCATTTTTCGTCCCACCAAAATTTCACCGGGAAAATTCTCTTCAACAAAAAAATTTCAAAAGGTTATTTTTGAATTGTGCTCAATAAGTTTTTTCTTGGTCAAAATCTGGACAACCATTCATGAAAAATCACAGTTTTATGTTGTATTTTCATTTTAAAATTCAATAAAAACGCCAAAAAAATATGTATGTCTGGACGTTTTGCAGTTGACTAAAACGTCCGGCCAAAATTGTCAAATCACAGGTGTGAGAACTTTTGAGTCCCGTGGTGTATTTTATGCATCTGATATTTTGCCCAGTCCTACCGCAACTGAATTCATTCAACAAAAATTTCAGCGTAATTATTGTAATTAAAAAAAATACTTTTCTTTGAAATTTCCAACTAAGCATTAAGCCTTGAAGCATCACTCATGCTAAAAATTTCACTTTCGATCTTAAAGCAAATCGTCCGTTCTTTGATTACAAACTTGACAAAAATCTATATAAAAAGTTGTTTTTCCTAGAAAAATGCCACCGACCCCCTTTAAAGCGGCCTTTATTGTAATCTCCTCTAACCCCTTAAAGCACCAGATTTTGAAAAATGAAAATGCGCTTCTAAGGGGTCAGGGACTGTATGTATAAGTTTAGTTACCGAAAAATATGAAATAAAGTTAATTTTTAAAAGACATGAATTAAAAAACTATTTTATCCGAAAAATCGTTAAAATTGACAAGGAACACAATGAAAATTTATCAAAAAAAATTATGCTAGTCTAGCCAATTTGCTCCACACTTAGTCACTTCTCATACCAGAAAAACTTTATATTTCATCTGAATAACTATTGCCATAGTCTATTGGGGCCATTTCAAGCTCAGCCGAGATTGTCTGCGAGACTTGAAAAAAAAAAACCCATTTTTAAATTTCGACACTTCATTTGTCAACCTGAACATTTTTTATTAAACAAAATGTATTTCATTGTCGCGGCGACCGGAGGAATCTTGGTCTGAAAAATCTTGGGTTAAAAAAACGGTATCTTCTTCTCTAAACATATCCTATCGTTTGCCTACACTATACGCCGCACCGCCAGGAACAAATAAATTATTTTTTTTTAAATGCGTAGACTTTTGCGGAGGCTTACGTAGGTTTTTGCGTGGGTTCAACATATTACGCGTCCAACTATACGCCGCACCCCCTTGTACTTTGAATTATTTGTTGGCAAAAAGTTCCATGCGAAAAAAACATTAATTTTATTTAAGCTCGACTGGTTTTATCAATTTTCAGTTTAATCAGATTATTTAATTCAGTTTTATACACAATTGTACATACAATGTATTGAACAAATACAATTTACTATCAAGCATTGAAATCGAGCTTATTTATCGAACATTTTTTGAAAGTGAGTTATTATTATGGTTCATATACTTATAGGCTTATAAGGCTATAATGACACTTTCCATCTAATTTTTTAGCACGGTATTTGGCATTAAAAAAACTATTCGAGAAAATTCGTGAAATTGAGCAAAATTTCTTTCTTCTGGAATACGGGACATGAATTTCAGGAACATCACGAAATATTGATTGAAATAAACCTCAAAATCAATCATATGTGGACAAATTCATTAAGAAACAAACCTTAAATCCTTAGTCTCCGAAAATGAAATAATTTAAGGAGGGGTACCGGTGGAGGTACCCGGTTACTCCTCATGGAAAAATTGATTTGCGATTTTTAATGCCAAATTTCTGGAACACTCCACATCGTAGAACCAAATTGTTGAAACAGATTTAGATTAACGACCCTTACTAGCTGGAATGTGTTGTTTGAAACGAAAATCTCACATACTGAAATTTTTTGGAAGCCCACGATTGCTCGATCAGGAACAAGCTTTTCCGAATTAAAGTATTTATTTTGTCTTAAAAAAAGCCTCTCTTCCTTCGTGAGTTCTTGAACATATAGGCATGTCAAATTTTTGGTCCGTTATTGATTTTGCACAATTTACTCTATCCACCAATCAAAACGTTGATTTGTCAAACACGTTGTAAACATGAGGCTGTTTGTATTTATCATACTTATTTGCAGGTTAATGTAAATCCTAAAATCAACCTATGTTTTTTCTTTTCCGAACTATATTCTTTCGAATATATTCTGTGAGGAGAGACATCTGTTGACAAATATATGTCTTAACAAGATGCAGAATATGGGGGAATACAGAATAATAAAGGGTGTCATAGTATGACACCTGTAATCCACAGTCCACCCCTACTAAGAAACACCCTCCTTAAACAACCTAAAAAAGGTTTTTTCCTGTTGTCACCCTCCCTTAAAAAAATATTGACAAACCTTAAATTTTGAAGAAAAAAAACGATATTTTTCTTACAACCTTTTTGTTTAAAATATTGCATAAATGTAATTTTGAAATAATTTTTGAAGAACAAACAGGAGAAATACAGTACAGTGGTATATAAAAATATTTTTAGCTCAGCTTGTTTTTTCGATCGCCGTACATGTCTCATTAAATAAGGTTCCTATTTTCACCCTCTCATTTGAAATATGACAAACATATAAAATTTTTGAAAAAAAAGAAAAACGTATTTTTGCTTTCAACCTCCCTTAAAAATATCGACAATTATAAAAAAATTTGAAAAAAAAACGTATTTTTGCTTTCAACTTACCTTAAAAAATATTGATGAACATAAAAACTTTTGGAAAAACGTAGTCATTACTTTCAACGTTACCTAATAAAATATTGACATAGCATAAATTTTAAAAATCAAAGTTTTAATTGACTTTCAACCTCCAATAGAGATATAAACATCCAAAAAAAAATTTTCTGAAAAAATGTTCCAGAAAAAAAAATCGTCTTATTGGAACAAAAGTTTAATACTTGCTCGTTCAAAATCGCGATTTCAATAAAATGATGAAAATTTAATTAACAATCATTTCAATGCACACAATATTGATTTTTTTAAATTTCAGCGGAATATCTTGTAAAAAACAATGATTTTGATTTCTGAAAAAATATAAAAATAAACTGTCCCTAAAATTTTCAATATCAAACAACTCAAAAATGCATAAAAGATGTGTTCAAAAATTAAACTGTCTTAAAATTCAATCAAAAATTGTTTTAAACAAAGCAACTTAAAATTTTTCGTAAAAGTTTTCCGTAGACATACAAATTTACAGACCTTAAACTTTCGACAAAATATAGGCAACAACCCTTTAAATTTTCAGAAAATGTCAAAGTTTAACTGACGTTATAACCAAATTCGTAAAAACGAATTAAAACTATTTAAATTTACAACATATGTTCAAGAATGAACTGTCCTTTAAGTTTGACAAACAAATATCGAAAAACCGTAAGTTTTTTCGTCTATCTTTATATCATTTTTTTAGAAACCGTTAACTTTCTGCATTGTCCCCACATTTTCGAAATTTTCCGACATAACCTACTTTATCCGAAACCTTTTGAAAATCAATTTAACCGTCAATACGTACGAATTTAATCGTCAATTATCCTTCAAAATAACCCTCAATTGCCAACATATTAGTAACAACAAAATATTGATATTTTGTTTAAAATAATTCATTACATGAATAAATTATCACACATTCAAACGTCTTCGAATTTGCTTTTCCCGGGAAGTCTTTAATGTTCACGTGCCCATAGTTCCTCCTTGTCATGATTTTTCTTCTTTATTTCTAGCGCTATCCTATGATTTTCTGATATTTTCAAATATCTATAAATCCTTAAACTTTAGCAGAAAAAATGATAAGTATCTATATTCATTGTTATCTTGATCACAAATGAACATATGAACTCAGTCAAATGTGACTTTGCCCACTAGGGATCACCACACCTTTTATAAGTGTTCTCCTGACACATTTCAAAAATACCCTTATCTAGATTTTTGATTCCCCCAAAATTGATCGCTTCACCTAAAAATACTTTTAACACTACACATGTAGTTCCTGAATAATTATCGACCTTAAAAATAATATTTTGTTCGCGGCCCCTTAAAATTTGAAATAAACTTTATACGAAAATCACAAAATTTGGCAGAAGTTAAAAATTCGAATTTTGATTTAATGATATTTGATTAAAATAACTAATTATTGTCAAGCTTCATAAACTTTAAAAATTTGTGATCCAGTAATTTGTAAGTAAAGTTAACTGTTGTGATCCCAAATTTAAAATTTTGATTCGTTTGAAACTCTTCGAAATTAAATTTCCCAGCAGTTTTTCTACCTAAAAATCTTCACCTGTAAAGAAAAAAAAATGTTTTTCTTGCAAATGAGTCACTAAAAGACAATGTTGAACACTTTACTTGTACCTCAAAGTCAATAAGATTCGCGTTTCAAGCATTTTTTATATGCCTCAAAATTAATAACTCCGTAAACACCCTATGTCTTAGATGACAAATGATAAATTTCCTTTAATTTTCATACCCCAATGAGTCATTGGCAATGACCCATATGAATATTCTACCAATAATTTTGCAAAATTTAAATAAGCCCATGATTTTTAAATTCTTCATCTTTTCCAAATATCAATAAAATTGGTCAGATTTTGTGAGCGGACGTGGAAATAAGACTAATAATAAATATTGTGGAAATAAATTGACCATCAAAAACCCGTAATAGCGGTCCCTGAAATTAATAAACATCTCACTAAAAATATCAACTGATTTTTTTCTCTTTATCCATCCTAAGTCTGAGGTCTCTTTGGGCCAAACTATCAAAGTGAGTTGAAATAACTCACTCTAATTTTAATCCCCGTATAAATTTGATAGCAAAATTTCATCGACCGATACTTGAAAAGTCCAATGTCTGACTAGTTCCATTAAGTTTCGGTAATTAACCATATAAAATGTATCACACTCTGATCAAAAAATAACATGTCGCTTTCTCTTACTTTTCATAAATCGGTCGATCTGTTTAAACGGCTTGTAAATCTCAACGCCAAACATAAAAATGAGAGTCATAGCACAAAAAGACTAGTGCAAATCTGAAACTTAGAATTTAATAAGAAAAATCGCAAAATGCGCCATAAAAGTCTATTGTTAGACACCCTAACCATAAGGTTCACTGACTTGTTAACTCGTAGACTCGACTGAAATAAAAGTGTTCTAGCTTTAAGTTAAATAATGAAGAAAAACGGAAAATGGCGACGCGTCGTCAGAAATCGAGTCCACGAGTTAATCATCAAAATTTGCATAACCCTTTGAAAATATTACACATAACTAGGGTGTCTCCCAGAACCGACTACAAATCCCACTTTAAGTTTTTTGTATTAACAACTTTCAAGTAATACTTAGCCATAATTTAACCATAAACTCTATTAATTTTTAAATGCTACTTTCTTCATTTCAAAGTTTTTTCAGCAACGCATTAACTAATAAACTAAAAAATATCAATTAATAGAGAAAAAAATATGTCATCCATTTTAGTTCATCCGTCCTTACAATCTCTATAAAATATAAACTCAGGTTCTCATCTCATTACAAGGGCTCGACTGTAAACATGAGGCTGGTTGTACTTTCCATATATATTTATTACACCTTCAATGTAACATCCTAAACATCAACCTTTGTTTCTTCTTTTTCGAACTATATTCTTTCGAATATATTATGTGAGGAGAGACATTTTTTGACAAATATAATGTCTAACAAGATGCAGAATGTGGCAGAATATGGTTGGAAATACAGAAATAATAAAGGGTGTCATAGTATGACACCCTGTAATCCACATTCTGTAGTTAATTTGGAGCAAAAGATGAGTTTATGACATTTCAAAATTTTAACTCCCTAGTGTCTAAAATTGCCGAAATAGGAACCGGACATAATAAAACAGGAAGTTTACGACAAAAAAGCTTGAAGACTTAATTATCATAGCAAAGGATTCGCTTAATCTGTGTGTCAAGTTTTAGGTCATTATGACTAGTTCGACTGGCAGCAGAGCATAACAAGTTGAAAAGAAATATTTTTTTGTCGTTTTATAGTCAATTATCGAAGTCAATACCTTGGTTGCGGGAGAGTAGTGACAAAAATTGCATAATTTTATGCATGGAATAGCGGATACGATACACAGAGATCATGCACGGGTGATATAAATTTTCAAAAATATCCGAAAATTTATTTTTTTCATATGCAATCAAAAAAAAATATTGACTTTTTAAAATTTGTTTGATGATAATAAATCGGAAATTAAGTGTGAATCCCCTTCTGTCTATAACAATTTGTAGACAGCATTCAATTAAGCATTAAAAACTTAATTTCAAACAAAAACTTTTTTTATCAGTGAATTTTTCATCAGACATGATAAAATTTTCATTCGCCGCGATATTTATCAAATTATAATATGTTCGGGATGCATTTAATAACAAGATCAGACGAAGTTTGAAAATTTTCACAGTTAAATCTCAGTTGAATACTGGCTGAGTCATCCATTTATTTAGGCTTTAGCTCGACTTGGCCTTTGGATATCGATATTTTTGTCTGATCTTGAAATTTTTAGCCTTAAGGGGGTATATCTGTCTGATTAAATGAATGCCTTAGAGGCATTAAAAATGCTCCAAATTGATACGGGGTGATAATTAAGTGTACTAAGAACCCAATCATCAAACAAATTCGAAAATTTCGCATTTTTAAGTCATTTTAAAAATTTCACCTTTATCAATTCTTTCTCGGCTATCAATTTGGTCAACTAAGATTGAGGCGTGTCTTATTTAAAAAAAAACTTAACAAATTGGAATAAATATTCTCATTCCAGATTATAGTTAGCTGTGATAAAAGCTTTAGTACATGCCTTCAGGTCGAAAACTTTAACATTTAGCTCTGAAATTGTTCAGTATTAAATATTAAAACTGAACAATTACACAGTCAATTTTATAATTATCACAACAATTAATCTCTGTTCATTTTCTGCCCTTGAGTCTCGTCGGTCAGTCGCGATCTTTTTTATACTCCCAGCCAGGCTTGTAAAAGGGATCGTTCCCCTACTGTTGGCTGTTCCCCCTTCCCTTTCCCTTTTCGCGAGTCCGTTCCCCTTTCCCCTAGTTCCCTTTGGACAACATCCCCATTCCCTTCCCTTTTCCCCATAAAGGGAAGGAAAGGGGATCACCTGAATTTTTCCTTCCCCTTCTTCCCCTTGAGGTTGGTTTCCTTCCCTTCCCGGGGGATGGAAGAGGGAACGTTCCCTTCCCCTTTCTTCCCCTTCCTTTTTACAAGCCTGCTTCCAGCCAAACAATGGTTTGCTAAAACTTCGTCACTTTCAAAAAAGTGAAATTTACATATAATTAAACAATAAAAGACGGATACATTCGATCAAAAAAGCTATAGACGTCCTATATATCATATATAGGACGTCTATGGCTTTTTTGATCGAATTTACCCGTCTTTTATTGTTTTATAGACGGAAGGGAATTCACACGTAATTTCCAATTTATTATCATCTCAACAAATTTTAAATTTCATATATTTTTATTCAAAATGAAAATAAATATAATATATGTTAATACCGTATTAAATATATTATATATTTTATTAATAATTTTCATTAATAATACGTATATCAGCGTACATATAAGCAAAAAAAAGACTTCGGAAAAATACTTCGTTACTTTACAATACAAGAGAACATTGTTTGTCCACTAGTCGGGAAAATGCACGATCTCGAACAAAACCAATCGGGAATCTGAATGCTTGTTTTTTGATATTTTGAAGCAGTGAAATGCTAAAAGCAGAATTCGTACCGCAAAATGTATTACAATGATTTTTCTACTTTTGTTGCTGAAAAACATTGACAAACATCCGAAAAACGTTTTTTTAAGTAACTTTTTAAGAAATTGATCTTTTCCACTGAAATTCAATGAAGTTACTTAGTGATCGGCCTTCTTTAAATGAAGACAAAATGATTTTTGTAAAGCAAAATTTTAAATAAATTTTTTTCAAATAATAATATATTTGTTCGTAAAAAAAAAGACAGAATAATGTGAACGAACAATTAATGGATTTATTTTTTCTGAGATAATAAATAGATTCATTTTTATGAATATCAGGAATCCTGATTCAGGAGAATTTATTTTTTGGGAAAGAAGATGTTATTTTTCTTGACAAAAAATAAATTACAGGGGAGGGGCGAAAATTGTTCTCGAAAATATCTGGCAATATTGGGCACTTTCAGAAAATTTGCACTTTCGGTGATATGAGGACAGATATAAATTATTTCGTCAAAACTTTAAAAGCCGTAGCGTTCGAATTGACGGCATAATTTTAAACATTTTCAATTTTATAAGAAGTTTCATGATAGGTTCAAAACAAATTAGGTACCAAAATGTGAAAGCTAACGTTTTTCAGTTAACGCCATCAAAAAATCACAGAAAAAATCAATTCGAGAAATAAAATCTGTAATTCGTTATGATGCATTCAAAGTTATTTGTGATATAACGGCAACCGAATTTGCGCGATATTGACACGCCGGAATTTTATGCCAAAAAACTACTGATTGTGAAAATTTTAATATCAGTCAAATAATAATACAGGAAGAGGCCCGATATTTGAGGCCCAATATCGCTGACTAAAACCACGCAAATTCACAATGTTAAGCTGAATTGCTACAAGTGCCAATATTGCCGAATAGTCAATATCGCGCAAATTCGGTTGCCGTTATATCACAAATAACTTGAATGCATCATACGAATTACAGATTTTATTTCTCGAATTGATTTTTTCTGTGATTTTTTGATGGCGTTAACTGAAAATGTTAGCCTTCACATTTTGGTACCTAATTTTTTGAACCTATCATGAAACTTCTTATAAAATTGAAAATGTTTAAAATTATGCCGTCAATTCGAACGCTACGGCTTTTAAAGTTTTGACGAAATAATTTATATCTGTCCTCATATGCCGAAAGTGCAAATTTCTGAAAGTGCCCAATATTGCAGATATTTTCGAGAACAATTTTCGCCCCTCCCTGTATTATTTTTTTGTCAAAAAAAATAAATCTCCTTTCCCAAAAATAAATTCTCCTGAAATCAGGATTCCTGATAATTCAAATCAAAAAATGAAATCTATTTATTATCTCAGAAAAAATCATCCATTCATTGTTTGTTTCAGCATTATCGTCTTTTTTTTTTACGAACAAATTATTTATTATTAGTGACAAAAAATTTATTTAAAATTTGCTTATACAAAAATCATTTTGTCTTATTTAAAGAATCACTAAGTAATTTATTGAATTTCAGTGAAAAGATCAATTTCTTAAAAAGTTACTTAAAAAAACGTTTTTCGATGTTTGTCAATGTTTTCAGCAACAAAAGTAGAAAATATTGTAATACATTTCGGTACGAATTCTGCTTTAGCATTTTCACTGCTTCAAAAATATAGTTTACCTAAGCATGTCAGATTCCCGTATGGTTTGTTCGAGATCTGAATTTTCCAGAACATAGTGGGGAACCAGCAAAGGGCAAACATGTTTCTTATTTGTAAAGTATCAGAAACGAAGTGATTGTTCCGAGTCTTTTTTTGCTAATCATGTCGGCTGATATACGTATTATAAAAAATATAATAAAAAAAAATATATATATGTAAATATGAACATATATAATATATGACTCCGCGAAAAGGGAAAGGGAAAGGGGGAACAGCCAACAGTAGGGGAACGATCTCTTTACAAGCCTGGCTGGGAGTATAAAAAAGATCGCGACTGACCCACGTGACTCAAGGGCAGAAAATGAAACAGAGATTAATTGTTGTGATAATTATAAAGTTGACTGTGTAATTGTTCAGTTTTAATATTTAATACTGAACAATTTCAGAGCTAAATGTAAAGTTTTCGACCTGAAGGCATGTACTAAGCTTTATCACAGCTAACAATAATACTGGAGTGAGAATATTTATCAATTTGTAAGTTTTTTTTAAATAAGACACGCCTCAATCTTAGTGACCAAATTGATAGCCGAGAAAGAATGATAAAGGTGAAATTTTAAAATGACTTAAAAATGCGAAATTTTCGAATTTGTTTGATGATTGGGTTCTTAGTACACTTAATTATCACCCCGTACAATTTGGAGCATTTTAATGCCTCTAAGGCATTCTTAATCAGACAGTTATACCCCCTTAAGGCTAAAAATTTCAAGATCAGACAAAAATATCGATATCCAAAGGCCAAGTCGAGCTAAAGCCTAAATAAATGGATGACTCAGCCAGTATTCAACTGAGATTTAACGCTGTGAAAATTTTCAACTTCGACTGATCTTGTTATTAAATGCATGCCCGAACATTTATAATTTGATAAATATCGCGGACGAATGAAAATTTATCATGTCGATGAAAAATTCACTGATAAAAAAGTTTTTGTTTGAAATTAAGTTTTAATGCTTAATTGAATGCTGTCTACAAATTGTTATAAGACAGTAAGGGGATTCACTTAATTCCGATTTATTATCATCAAAACAAATTTTAAAAAGTCAATTATTTTTTTTGATTGCATATGAAAAAAAATAAATTTTCGGATATTTTTGAAAAATTTATATCACCCGAAGCATGATCTCTGTGTATCGTATCCGCTATTCCATGCATAAAACTATGCCAATTTTTATCACTACTCTCCCGCAACCGAGGTATTGACATTTGATATTGACTATAAAACGACAAAAAATTTTTTTTAAACTTGTTATGCTCTGCTGCCAATTTCGTAATTAGTCATAATGACCTCAAACTTGACACAGTGTGGTAAGCGAATCCTTTGCTATGATAATTTAGTCTTAAAGCTTTTTTGTCGTCAACTTCCGGTTTATCATGTCGTTCCTATTTCGGCAATTTTAGACACCAGGGATTTAAAATTTTGAAATGTCATAAACTCATCTTTTGCTCCAATTAACTACAGAATTGGATTAAAGGGTGTCATACTATGACACCCCTTATTATTTCTGTATTTCCAACCATATCTGCCACATTCTGCATCTTGTTAGACTTATATTTGTCAAAAATGTCTCTCCTCACATAATATATTCGAAAAATATAGTTCGAAAAAGAAGAAACATAAGTTGAGTTTAGGAGTTACATTTAAGCTGTAATAAATATGTATGGAAAGTACAACCATCCTCATGTTTACAGTGGAGCCCTTGTAAAAAGATGAGAACCTGAGTTTATATTTATAGAGATGTAAGACGGATTAACTAAAATGGATGACTATTTTTTTTCTCTATTAATTGATATTTTTAGTTTATTAGTTAATGCGTTGCTGAAAAAAGGTATTTATGGTTTTTCGATATTTGTTTGTCAAACTAAAAGGACAGTTCATTCTTGACCATATGTTTGTAAAATTTAAATAGTTTTAATTCGTTTTAATATAAGAATATATATACGTCAGTTTAACTTTGAACATTTCTGAAAATTTAAGGGTTGTGCCAATATATTTTGTCGAAAGTTTAAAGTCTTGTAAATTTGTATGTCTAACGGAAAACTTTTCGAAAAATTTAAGGTTGCTTTGTTAAAACAATTTTCGATTGAATTCTAAGACAGTCTAATTTTCGAACACATTTTATGCATTTTTGTTGTTGTTGAATATTGAAATTTTAGGACAGTTTATTATATTTTTCGAAAATCAAAATCCATTGTTTTTTTATAGCATTCCGCTGAAATTTAAAAAAATCAATATTGTGTCATTGAAATGATGTTATTAATTTGTTCATCATTTATTGAAATCGCGTTTTGAACGAGCAAGTATTAACTTGTTCAAAGTAAGAGATTTTTTTCTGGAAATTTTTTCAGAAAAAATGTTTTTTTGGATGTTTATATTTTATTGGAGGTTGAAAGTCAATAAATACTTTCATTTTAAATTTATGCTATGTCAATATTTTATTAGATAACGTTGAAAGTAATGACTACGTTTTTTAAAAAGTTTTTATGTTCATCAATATTTTTTAAAGGGCGGTTTAAAGCAAAAATACGTTTTTTTTAAATTTTTTTATTTTGTGATATTTAAGAGGTTGAAAAGCAAAATACGTTTTTTCCTTAAAATTTTAATGTTTGTCAATATTTAAAATGGGGGGTGAAATAGGACCTATTTTCATGAGAATGTACGGCGATCGAAAAAACAAGCATGAGCTAAAAATAATATTGTTATATACCACTGTACTTGTATTTTCTCCTGTTTTGTTCTCAAAATTATTTCTAAAAATTTACATTTATGCCAATATTTTAAACAAAAGGTTGTAAGAAAAATATACGTTTTTTCTTTCAAAAATTTCAAGCTTGTCAATATTTTTTTAAGGGAGGGTGACAAAGAGGAAAAAATATTTTTAGGATTGTTTTGAGGAAGGGTCCTATCTTAGTAGGGGTGGACTGTGGATTACAGGGTGTCATCACTATGACACCTTTATTATTTCTGTATTTTCAACCATATTCGCCACATTCTGCATCTTGTTTAGACATTATTTTTGTCAAAAATGTCTCTCCTCACATGATATATTCAAAAGAATATAGTTCGAAAAAGAAAGAAACATAGTGTGATGTTTAGGATCTTACATTTAACACTGTAATAAATATATATGGAAAGTACAACCAGCCTCATGTTACAAGAAACACGATAGGCCTTTTCAAAAACTCCTAGTTTTGAAGTTCATCTCTGCTTAATTCCAACGCGTAACACACCTATAATCGGCCGGCCAAAATCGCCGAAATCGCCAAAAACAAACCTTACACACATTTCACGATTTTTAGCTAAAAACTTCCAGTGCAATGCCAATATCGCCGATATTTCATATCGCGAATCGCCAATATCGCCGATTATTAAACATTTACAAATTACTGTGTGGACGTCATAATTACGTCATATGATGATTAAATTTCTCAAATTACCTTTTAAACCTTAAAATTGGATTGTTCAAGGTTAAAATTTTATTTTCACAGAATTTGGTGATTCATTATTGAAATTTATTGTGAAACCCTTTCTAAAATAAAATGTTTGAGAAAATGACGTCAGTTCAAACACCTACAGTGTAATTTAATTTTTTACTCATAAAAGTTATTCGTTCTCATATCGCACGAATTTGCCAATAATCGCAAAAATTTTCGGCGATATTGGGCTTCCTCCTGTTATCTTTATTCGTATTTAACATTTCAGAATAGAACACGATAAGATACATGATAAGCCAGCAGTTTTTTAATCCCGTCGGTTGCATCGCATATATCCGTTTTCTCTTTAACAAAGCTGACGGTGAAATGCTAAACTTAATTTCTTAGTAAAAGTTTTCACCGTGACGTTGTGAAAACATAATACTTAATTAATTCATGGCGCAGTCTATGAGCCTGTTTGTTGCAGAGGTCAATTTTGATCGCATTTTCCTCACTGATAAATTTTAGTTAAAAATTTTCACTGAGAAAGTTAAGTAGCAAATTTTTAAAGTAATTGGACTGATATTTATATTGTGGCAAAAAAGTAGCGGAAATTATTGATTATTTAAGAAAGAAATTAAAGTCTGCCTCAAGAAATGAATGGGTAGATGATCTTCAACAAGAATCGATTTAATTGTTGGAAAGTTTCACAATTTATTACTAAATTCGTAATATCAAACATTTTACTTTTCAACATTCATGTTACATTCTAGCCCAATTCAAAACACGAATATACCACAGAGAATGAAACTAACTTTATACAAACTTATTGAGTCGACAATATCCAACAGACAAATTATTTTAAAGTTCTCTAGATTCACAAGTTCGAAGCAATAAATCTTTGGAAGTGCTTTTCCATGAATTTTGAATTATATACCGAAGCGTTTGAATTAACTTCTCTAATTAAACTTTCATTTTACTGAGTATAAAAAGTATTAAGTAATTAAAACATTTTTTTTGGTATATGTTATTCAAGCTAGTTCGAAATAATATTTCATTTCAAAAATTTTACAAGTATTTAAAATTAAGTTTTTCAAGTTCATCCAAAAAGCAGAAAA
>SCLH01001512.1:11379-37566 GCA_004367855.1 Oikopleura vanhoeffeni | reverse complement strand
TCAATTAAATTTCGAGTGTTATAAGCTACTTTTTTTTAAAAGTCAGGAGGTTTTTTAATATTTAAACGCAATTGAAGGTCAATTTTTTTTCCTAAAAAGCTGTTTTTCTCTTTTTTTCATGGAAAAAAAACTTTCATATTAAGGAAATTTTTTCATATGGATAATGATTCTCCCACTAATTAGCGCATAACACCCGAAAATGCCTGAAATTTATAAATATCGCCTTCAAAAATAAATCTCACATCGAGTCAAGTTGGAAATGGAGTTATAATGAAAAGTGGTTTTTGATATTTTTACAGATACTTAGTTATGTTGAGGAATTAAAAATATAAACGTTTGCAAGAATGAACACTTTTATTGAAGATAAAAAATAAAAATAAAATTTTTCACATTTTTTTTCTTTCATAAATAACTCCGAACAATTGTATCAATCTTCCACATCGCTGCTACCCCCTTAAACACATTAAAACCGATTTTTTATTTTTGAAATTCCTTATTTCAAATCGTCTATGTAGTTTTTAACAGGTAATTCGATTATAAATAAATCAATATATCTTAATAATTACCTATTTATTCGACTCGGAAGATTTCAAAAATCACCAAAGATGTATAATCTGAAATTCGTGGGTCATCAAAATGTGCTCAACCTCGGACACCCTATTGTAGATGCTCTTCAGGTAGAATGCTGTGTACGAATTATGATTGCGAAAATGTAAAACGGGGAAATTGGTGCCCCTGGGCTCAATGGACCCCATGCAGTGTCACGTGTGGAAGTCAATCACGTTCTAGAATCAAAAAGTGCGAATGTCCGAGCCCAGCGGGTGATTCTGTTGCGGGATGTGAGAATTACTCAGACAAAATAAGCAATGAAGTTAGGGTGGAAAGTCCCAAAATAAGTAATCGTATTTTGAAAATCAAAAAAAAATTAAGACTAGTAAATAGGTGATCAATTAGGTCTATTTTGATAAAAGAAATTTAATTGACACTGAAAATTAGAAATCTTGGACATTTTTTCAAGAACTAAGCCAAGGAATTTTTTGAAAATTTTGGAAAAAAATTTTCGTCGGAAATTATTCAACTATTGTCTAATTCACGAAAATTGCGTGTCTACCCTAAATAAAGTTATAAAAATTGACTACGCAGAATGTAAATTATATCCATTTTGTCCCCTTGATGGTGGGTTTTCTGGTTGGAGCCACTGGACAAGCTGTGATTGTACAAACATGAGCCGTCGACGTCATCGAATGTGCAACAATCCCACTCCTCGTTTGGGAGGTCGAACTTGCGATGGGAAAAATGTTGAAATTTCTCAATGCTCGCCTCAAGAATGTGATGGATCTTGTCCGGAAAATTCAAAATTTAGCGAATGTGTTTCTTGTCAAAATACATGTGCAGCATTAGGGAAGGTTTGAACTCGCTATTTTTCAAATAAAACTGCAAACTCATTTAAGATTAATTTTTGGATTGTATGTTAACCCTCACCAGCGCACGATGTTCAAGTGCACACCTGCGCATCAGTGTTTCAGAACCCATATTGAAATGCTAAGCACAAACATTTGCGTGTCCCAGTGTCGAGATTTCAAAAAATTCCCTTTACACCACCAGGTGGTGTCGGGTGTCAAAAATGATACTAAAAATTGTATCTTTGAAAATAACCCTCATGACTGATACAGTATCAGTGATACTTCATAAGTATATTTATAGGTTCTTAGCTGATCCAAGTGCTGTTTAAACTGTTAAATCGTTTTTGTTAAAAAAAATTTTCACTACTTTTTTTTGTTAAAATTTTTCTTATGATTTCAAGTAATTTTATGAGTTTAAAAATTACAAAAAAGTGAGCGAAAAAACGTTCAAAAAGTTTTTAAACCTCGATCGAAATTTTATATTTCTAGCCTTTTATTTCTGACTCTATATTTCTGTCTCTACTATAGTCTAGTATATATGCAGCATATAACTAGCATATAATATGCTCTATACTATAATATAACATAGACTATATTTCCCGATTCAA
The DNA here is from genome assembly GCA_004367855.1 of Oikopleura vanhoeffeni. NCBI lineage: Eukaryota > Metazoa > Chordata > Appendicularia > Copelata > Oikopleuridae > Oikopleura > Oikopleura vanhoeffeni. Next base: position 35,555 of record SCLH01001512.1, on the reverse strand, counting down.
ACCTAGCAATTAGGAGACCATGTTGCATGTACATCATGCTCTCCTGGATGTCTATGCAAAAATAATCAGGTCCTCAACAGTACTGGTAGTTGCGTTTTACCTTCAAATTGTGACTGCACATATGTGGAAAACTCAACCCTGAAAACAATTTCAACGGGTCATTCGCTCAAACAAGAATGCAACGATTGTGTTTGTCGCTCTGGTAAACTTCATTGTACTTCGAAAGGGAGTTATACACATTTTGAGCATAATATTTTAAGTTTGAAATTGAAATGATTAAGGGCGTGAAACTAGGAGCTTCTGAGAAAACTTCAAATTTTTATAAGTAGACCTATCCTCAATTTTGCGAAATAGTATATCACACATGGGCTTTGACAATTACACCGATAGTTACAGTATGTTCACAGGAAGACCCTTTCAAAACTGCAAAACCTATTCGGAATAGGATATTCCTCTCAGGCGATATATCGAAATTAGCTAAAAATTTTACAGAACCCGTACCAATAGCATTTCCATATTTAAAAGTGGGCTTTTTTTTTATCCGGCGACTGAACAATTCTAGAACGGCAGATAACCAAAGTTTTATGATAATTTTTTTAAAATCTATCTCCGAGGATACATTTGCCAAATGGCTCAAATTTTCACGAAGTATTACGAGTAGATTAAGGCGAGCGTTTATGCAATTTCTTGCTAAAAACTGAAATATAATTTTTTGGTCAATTTAAAAAAAATCACGTGATGAGACTAAAATCAAGCTGACATTTTACTGATCACAAAAAGTTCTTACGGTATTGCAAAATTTTGAATATATATATGAATATAGCTGTCGAATAAGAGAATTAGGTTTAAAACTTCAAAAATAATTAAAAAAAATAGAAAAAAATTGCTTGGTTGTTTTCTGCTTGAAACCATCGATTAAGCGCATTTTTATAATATAATACTGGTAGAAAAATCAGAGTCGCATACCCCCGGGGTAACCCCCCTACAATTTGTAAAAAACTGGACGAAAAATGCGATTTTCTTAAAAATAAAATTTCCAAGCACAATTATAATAAGGATCTTTTATGGAGTCAAACGGGCTGATCAATTCTAAAAGAGTAATATTCTGATCAGTCGACAACTTTCTCATTTTTCTTTAAAATTGAATAAAATTAAACGAAAATTAAAGACAAAACATGTCGTTTTTCAAATCAAGGAAACAATGAAATAACTCCTTAAAGTGTGTAAGGTTGATGGGAACTGGACTAGCTGGGCCGATTGGTCGAAATGTAAAGCTGAACCATGTCAATTAGGGAACCAATGGCGATCACGCGCCTGTGAGGGGTCGAAAAATGGCGGTCGTGGATGTGTCGGGGTCACGTCTCAGCAAAAGCAATGTCGAAATGATTGTCCAGGATCGTGGACAGATTGGTCCGACTGTAATGTTGAATGTGGTATAGGCATAAGAAGAGGTTAACTATTTTATCCGATAATTTCGATTATTATAACTTTTCGATTTTTTTTGGCTTTAAAAATGCGTATGCGCTAAAAGTTTTCGATAGTTTTTTATACCCTAGCTAATCAGTTTCAATGCAAAAATATAATTAAAAAGTAAAGCTTTATTGCCAAAGATAAACATTAAAAAATGATCAAAAATCTATCATTCCGGTATTACGGAAGTGTAGATCAAAGATGCCTATGGTAAAATTATCACCAATTAACAAGTAAAAGCCACAATCAGCGTAACACATATAAACCGAAGCCAACGAGTGAGATCACCGATGGTCAAGACCAACCATCAATATCCCTGAATTTGAACAAAATTGGTTTATGTAATTTTTTACCGTAGGGAATTTATACCTTCCTTCGTAATATGGAATCTCGTCATTTCGGTAGTAGTGATCAAATCAAATTGCACTAGGTAAAAATACAAAACCAATGTGTCGCGTTCAAATTCACGGGAGTTCGGTTTAGTTTAGTATGATATTACAGCTCTCGGATAGGAGAGAACCAGTTAGGTGTGGTGGCGAGAGTGAGACGGGAATTTGATCACGTGGCCCACGTCGGTGGAAATCGCCATCTAAATCAAATATTAAACAAAACAACTCGAACAAATCAATCTCCTTAAACCCTGAATTACTCGTTCTTACTATAAAATTATCAGTATCTTAAAGAAAAAATTCTCTCTAAAATAACTCTGTTGTGCAGCATAAATTTTGTTCTGTACCTCACAAGCGTCAGAGCGATCGTCTAATGGGAACATTTCAGAAGCGAAAATCACAATAATTAATTTTTCACATCAAATTGCTGCCCAATTTAACCTTTTTTCGCAGAAAAACTACTAGTTCTAGGTAAAGTTCTGAGAAATATAATCGTCTATAGACTTGATTTTTGTCCACCCACTTGCCATCACCATTTAACTCCCGGTGTGTCTTTTGCGCCATCCGTGCGCGCTAACGGCTTGTAAACTGCTTATAGTTCAGGACCGTTAAGGGATTGTGGGATGACGATCTCACAGCTATCCACGTATAATACTTTTGATACAACCTAATGTTGTAGGAATTTATCCTGCCAAGTTTTTTATATCTTTAACGCGATTTCTTTTTGGTTTTGAGATTTTTCAAAAGAAAGTTCTCGGTGTGTGTTTTCGGGGCGTTGCAATATGGAAGCGTAATTTAAATAAAGAGCGGACCCGGAGGACGGGGATAATTGAGATTTCTCAGATAACTTTTTGATTGCCTATTTCGTGAGGAAATTAGGTTCACATTGAGTTTTCTTTTTTCTGAATTTTAACTTTTTTTCTAAAAAAAGGCTAGGTTTTAGAATAATTTTCATAAGCTGTCAGATATACACCAAAGATAACTAGATAATTCACAAGTTCGTATCCTGAAAGACTTTGGAGAGGAAGATCTAGGAAAAATGGTCTTCCGATTCGGACCTTAATCTCAGGCTTGTGGGGCGGTGAGTTCATGACAAGAATTGAACATTTTCTACTATTATTTTTCAAGGAGTGAGTAGGACTTTTGACGTGAAGGCTCCCAAATACGCTGTTTTGACCACTAGGGGCGAAATCTTTCCAAAATGTTCTACCGCTCGGAATGCGCATTCCATATTGAAAGTTGAAATCGCAAAGATAACATAGAAAAATATGCGTGAGGAAATGAATGAGGAGTCAGGGCCTTTTAGTGCTTTTAGTGACGCTATTTAAAACAATCTTTCTGTTAGTCGAGGTTGAGGTATCAGATGCTTCTGAATAGAACTGGCAAGCTTTCTTAAGAGTTGTATACGTATTTGCGAAAGAAAAACAATTATGTTTGAAGCCCAAGTGCTCTTTTCAGAAACTTCACTTGGAAATAGTGTGAAAGGAGGACCCCCACTACATTCGTCCGCCCAGCATCTTAATCACTGTATGGTTTATGAAATTTAAACGAAAGTGTCGATCGACTTATTTGGATAATAGACGATTGTAGCGTTTCTCTTTAGTTGACGACATTTACTTATATCATCAACTTGGTATATTCTCTCACCTTCAACTCGGTCACTGTATTTTTTTATTGCAAAATAAATTTGGTAAATCTCGGGCTCCGACTCCAATCAATATAAAGCTCCTTTGAGCAGGAATTACTAACTGAATTTTTTAAGATACTCCATCTTTTCTCAGTTCACACGATAGCCACCCAAAAAAAACGACTAAACCACCCACAAGGTCAAGAAAGAAAAGAAGAAAACCCCCCCCAAAATGAATCAACGTGACCGTATCATCTTACAGGGATAAGATTGGTGAATAGTTTTTACTGTTTTTTTTTTCAAAATTGTGCTTAAATTCATTTTTTGAAAAAACACTGGTGCGTGGAAGTTTGAGCCATTAGATAGATTGTATTTACAGTCATCTATCAATCTCTGGTAGAAGTGAACACCTTTCCTTAATATTATTTCAAGGAGTAATTCCGGACAGCGAAAGTTTTTTGCTGATTTTTGTTTCAGTCGCTCCCCCAATCTTATTGGTTGGCCTCATACCAACTGTCCCGCAGGTACCTAGTAGAATTAAATATATTAATATAAACATCTAACGACATCAATGGTTATCCGATAAAATTAGTAGGTTTCTCATAAGTTTTTTGAGACTTTTATGACCATTCCACCAAAGCCAGAAACAATCACCGTGACCTTCAAAATAAGAAAATAATGCTTTGCGTTCAAGATTAACAAAATAGCTGTCAATTACCGCCGGGAAAAATTTCGGACCGATCAATAATTTTCGAGGAAATTAAGGACCTTAATTTATGACTAATTCCAACCTGTACATTTTTGGACATTATTTGGCCTCACCGTGATTTTATTTGGACTCTTTTGACTTGTATATTGAAAAAGAAGTTCTAATAAACTCGTGAAAGTTGTACCTTTGGCAATTTTTTTGACGTAATTACAGTACTGTTTTCACATTACCTGATATATTAGGTACTACATGCCTATGTTTTTCAAAAGTACTCAAATCACGTGGACAGACCCTCAAATCAGTGCGTTCAATATATTGCTTAAGTACCTCGCTGGTATGGAGATCGACTGTCTATAACTATTCTAATGCTATTTATCTACGTATCAACAGTCGTAAGCCGGTTTACTAGAATTCTGCAAGATACGGTAGAATGCTTGATTACTCATAGATATCTAGCGAGTAGAAATAGAGATACATTTATTTTCACGCAACTAATTGTATCAAAAATATTAAGTAGTCCATTTTACTAAGAGAATTTGTGAAAAACATATATTAATTTTAGACTAGAGCCGATAATATATCATTGTTGAAGTTTTATACAAGTGCGGTGAGACCAATGGGCAATTACGTCAAAAAAAATTCCAAGGTCAACTTCAAATCGTTTTTAAGACTTCTTTCACACATTCATCAACAGAACTCCAAATTAAATTCAAAGTGACGAAATAATCCAAAAATAAGGTTTGGAATACTGTCATAAATTAATCCTTATTTCTCGAAAATATGATCGGCCCGACATATTATATTCGGACGTATTTTGATCACTATTTGTTAACTTGAACCAAAAGCTTATTTTCTTATTTGAAGTACAAGTGATTGTTTTTGGACTTTGGTGATGATGTCATAAAAGTCATATAAAACTTTATGAGAACTACTTCATTTCTTTTTCAAAGAGTATTTAGCAATTTTGAAAAAAACAGTTACAACTTTCACCAATTCTTATCCCTTAAATATACGGTCACGTGATCATTTTGGGGCTAATCGTGTGTGAGAAAAAGTTCTTAAAATTTTGTTGTCATCCTGCTCAGAAGGCTTTTTTTGATGATTTAATTTTTTGTTTTTGCAAAAAATAAGATACTGTAATCACAGTGAAAATTTTCGAAAAAAAGAAACGCACAAACGTCGATTTGATCCATAGTCGAGTCGATCACTTGTTTAAATTTTCATCCATAACATGAATTAAGGATGTGGCGACGATGTAGTGGGGCTCTTTTTCACACATTTTCAAGTGAAGTTTCTGAAGAACCTGGCTTCAGAATAACTTGTTTTTTTCCAATACGTAGCTACAACTCTTAAGAAGTTGCCAGTTCTATCAGAGCATCTGATACCTCAACCTACGCTCAGACAAATGTTTTTAGTAGGCCGTCCTTAAAAGCACTAAAAACGCTACCCCTCACTCATTCCCTCATCATTTTTCTTGTTATTTGCCAATTTTACTTTTCAGAATATGAATGCGCATCTCCGGAGCGGTTAGAACAATTTTGAAAATTTGTGCCCCTAGTGGTCAAAACGACGTATATTTTGGGAAGCCTACGCAAAAGCCTGACTCTCCTTGAAATATATTAGAAAATGTCTCATTTGTGCATTGAGGACTTGTCCGCAAAGCCTGGTAATAGGTCCGAACGGAAGCCTTTTTCCAATCTTCCTCTCCAGAAGTCTCTGGAAAGCGACTTGTGTGAATTCTAGTTTTGGTGTAATTCTGAACTATAAATTTTCTTAAAACCTACTATTATTAATTTAAAAAAGTTAAATTCAAGAAAAATCTTTCCTAGTTAAAAAACTCAGTGACAAATTCTCTACGAAATGTGAGGCAATTCAAAAAAGTTACTTGAGAAATCTCAATTATCGTCGCCTTAATTTTTACACTTCAATTTCAACCCCCGAACAACCCGACTTTTCTTTGAAAGAAATCAACAAAACCAAAAAATCTTCACAAGTTAAAAAATCTGGTCAGAAAATTCCTACGACATAGGTGTATCACAAAGTAATTATACGTGAGCTCTGAAGAATCGTCTCTCCACCATCCTAACGGTCTAAATTGCGGATTAAAGGCCATATGCGGCACGGTGAGCGCAAAGACGACAACCGGGAGTTAAATGTGAATGGCAGCTGAGACTGAGCGCAGAAATCAAGTCTACGAATGTTAATTTTCAAACTTACCAGAAAACTAGTAGTTTTCTGCCGAAAAAAGGTTAAATGTGGGACACAATTTGATATATGAAAATTAATTTTTGTTTTCGCTCTCTGAAAGTTTCATTAGACGACAGCCTAGGGACAGCAAAATTTATGCCAAACGAAGTTATTTAGAAGAATTTTCTCTTTAAAGATACTGTAATTAAAGCGAAAGCGAGCATGAAATTCCAGAGATAAGAAGAGAAATTATTTGCTTCGAGTTGTTTTTACTAATTTGATAGATGCACTTTCCACGCGTCGGACCACGTGATCAAAATTCCCCGCTCTCACTCTCGGCCACCCACACCTAAATGTCTTTCTATCCGAGTACAGGTAGGACTTTATACACTAAATCCATACTCCTTGAATTGAACGGCACCAATTGGGGTTTGTATCTTTTACTAGGCCATTTTTGATATCCCTACTTTTTATCGGCAATACGCAATATCCTGTTCAGAGGAAGTGAGCACAAAAACCGTGAGAATGTACTAGACTGGGAAATAACCGTCCCTGATTGACCGACAGGCGGCTTCTATACTCATCCATCGCTTAAAATCCCTATTATACACCACACTGATATCCATCTGTCCGGATTTTGTGTTCACTCATTCTGAACAGGATATTAGGGAACTTATAATTTTCTACTGAAATTTTTTGAAAAATTATACAATTTATCAATGATACACAATTTCAAAAAAATGCCTTGTTTTCAACCTCCATAAGAATTAGAAATAAATTCTGGCAAACTTGTCAAGCCACCGATTCCTGTCCAAAAGAGCGAAAACCTTGCCAGGGTAAAGATTTAATTTGCGCCATAACCTGGACCGAGTGGTCAAATTGGACCAAATGCATTGGAAAATGTGGATCGGGTGGTCAGCAATATCGGAGTCGCCATTGCCACGGGACTAATTGTACGGATCGAAACGAAGTCAAATCGCGATATTGCACAACTTTATGCCCTGGTAATGTTTCAGAATGGTCAGATTGGGGTCAGTGTTCAAGGGACTGCGATCTGGGCGTTAAAATCCGATCCCGGAAATGTTCAGCCGAATTATGCTCCGAGAGTCTGCGGGACATTGAGCCATGTATGACCCATTCGTGTAGTTGGAAAAATGGGACTGATAATGAAACTGGAATAACGAGCAGCGATTGCCCTAGGGGAATGCTTTTTTCAAATTGTATTTCGGCGTGTACAAAAAGAACTTGTTCTGATTTATCAAATGAAATGCCACTTTCAATGTGTGAAAAATGTATTCCCGGGTGTTTATGCCCGGCTGGCACCATTGAAGAAAAAGGACGATGTGTTAAAATTTCAGCATGTGATTGTATGGCTAAGGGTGCAAACTATTTGATATGCCAATTGTAGTAATATCTTAATCCGACAGGCGACCTATTCTTTGATATTTTTTTAAATTGATACAATTAAAAATGAAGATTTAAAATTTTCCTAAAAATAAGAACTTTCGTTTGAGGAAACTGTACGTTCAAAGGTTTATAAAAGGAGGTTAGCATCATGCAGCATGATTCATGCTAATAACATGAGATTTACGCTTATTAAACAAGGTTATTATTGTAAGGGTTTATGAGTTATGACTTATGAGCTGCCAGTCGTTATTTGATTTTATAATAATTTACAAATTTTGTTTAACTATTGAACTATTTATTATTTAAAAGACATAAAATGTCAGTGTTCCAAAAATACTGACGATGCAAATAAACGAAACGTTTATAATAGTTTATTTTGTATTATTATCGTATATTATATCACACGATCAACTCGGTGCGCGGCGATTCGCTGCGCAAGCTATTACTCATCGTCTCCTATCATTTTGTTAGGAAAGCAAAATCACAGCCAATCAGAGACACGTATTCAACCAACGCTATATCATATACATATATATCACACTAATAAATGCTGTCGGAAGATTCTTCTACGTAGGATAAATTATACTAGAAAAATCTTCCAAAAGCATTTATCAACCAAAGTGTGATAAAGAGATATATATTTTTTAAGAAATTGCGCTTTTAACTCGTAGACTTTAGAAATTAATCTGTACCCAGACTCGATTTCCAGCAACTAGTTGCGATTCTTATAAATCGAGACATATAAGCAAAGTTTCATTATTAACATAAATTTTATATCATATTAAAATACAATTCAGCTAATTTGAAATATAATTGGAAGAAATTTTTTTTTGGTATATTAAAAGGCATTTAATGGGGACAAGAAAAAAATAATTCCCGAAAATGACCTTCAGTGACACACAAAAGTGCACTAATATTATGAATTTAAAGTTTATTTATATTTTAAACTACTGCATAGTAAACTTTAAATCATTTTTTATAGCTCTATCAAAAAATAAATATATGTTTTCAACAAAATTTTCTAGTAATATTACTCTTAAATTGGTGTGAAAGAATTCATTTTCGGTCAAAGTTCAAGGTCAATTTCAAGTTCATCGTATAAACTTCAAAGTATCCCCAAAATAATCGGAAGGGTCGATTTTCTTATAAAAATATAAGCAACTATAGGTCAATTATGTACTAAAAGGTCACTAGAGAGCAAAAAATGGTCAAATTTTTGAGATTTCACAGGGGGATTTTTTGCTCTCTGGCGACCTTTTAGTACATAATTGACCCATAATTGCTAATATTTTCATTTTTTTGAGGGTACTTACGAGTCTCTACGATTAACTTTGAAATTTACGGTAATTTGATATACGGTACACAATATACAGTAATTTGAAAAAGTACTCAAATTACGTCAAAAAAATTTGGTGATAAATTTCAAACTTTTTAAGACTTTTTTCTCATTACAGCAAAGTCTGATTAAAATCACGTGACGAAATAATTCAAAAATAAGGTTTGGAACATGTCATATATTAATCTTTATTTCTTGAAAATTATATATGTCTATCTGAGTGCGTTTTTGGAAAATTCCGTTATGTTCAAAATTCTAGATTTATGTGTTTATTTGCCTCAAAATTTTTCGGCGTAATTTGAGTTACTATGTTTGTACTCTGAGTAGGCCTCTTGATTCTGTTAATTTGAAAGATCACGTGTTATTGTTTTTGGACTTTGGGTAGTATGAAAAAAGGTCTTAAAAACTTTCAAAAATGCTCTTCACTTTTTTCAAAAAGTGTTTTAAAGCATTTTGAAAAAAAAACAGTTACTTTTGGCCAACCTTATTTCTGAATTATAAATCACGTGATCATTTTTGAGCTATGGTAATTTGAAATAAGTTTAATTAAGCGTCGTAAAATGCGATATAAATGACGTGAATGCTGAAAACCACACGTGCCCGGAAATCGAGTCTACGAGTTAAAAATACTTTTTCTGAATGGTCTTTCCATAACTGAGGGTCGAAAATTCGTATAAAATTGGAAAATTTTGCCCAAATGATTATTGAGGGGGTGGTCAATCCTGTTAAACCTGATTGCTAACATTTTGAAATGTATTTAATGGGCAGAACAGATGTTCAGTTTGTATACAGACAAACTATATCGATACTTCTAGCCTTCAAAGCCTCTCGTTAGATATTATCAGGTCCAAATATCTCAACCTACGCATATTACGACCGATTTAAAAAGAGTTCCAAAAATCATCAAAAAGAGATGCATTTGTTCAAGCGATATGCGATTGGCGTGATTCGTATCTAGTTCTTCGCCACCAGACAATGCCGTCAAATCCGTGGGTTCAGTTTTTTTCAAATTTTGCTAAAAATGCAAGAAAATTGCATGAAACCAAAAAAATGGTTTATAAAAAATTGGGCAGCCGTTTGCATCCTTTTACAGACTCAACGGGACGATCTTGGAAAGCTGATTCGATCTGGATGATTAAAGATCAACAATGTTCCAAATGTCAATGCAAAAATGGGGAAATAAAATGTGATAAATTAAGCTGTGATATTTTGGACGACTGTAACTACACAAAATGGGCTCAATGGTCTGCTTGTAATTCTACCTGCATATCGTATACAAGCAAATCGTTTCGATTCCGCCAACCAACTTCTGGAGCGAGATGCTCGAAAACGACCGAAACAAAAAGTTGCGATAACCTCGGACTAAAGGGAGTGGTGGTCGCGAACCGTGACTTTCACGAAAGCAGAAATTTTCCTAACGTGAATTTATAAGGCGGACTTTCGCTTGATCGAAAACATCTATTTCTTAGAAAAATTTAAAATGAAAATTTTTATATTTTTGTATGGAAACTAAAAAAACACAGACTAGCGTAAAATAATTTCCGTGTGATTAGAGCGTGAAATTTAGAAACTTGATAAGTTGATTTTGCGGTCTATCACGGCGTGTTGTTTTTTGTATTTTTCTACAAAAAAGACGCTTGTTGTAAAAAGGTTTATAAGGATTACAGGCCCTCAGAGGACAGATCCTGAATATTTGAATGATACAGACAACGCGGGATACTAGTACTCAATCAAATCAGGATCTGTCCTCTGAGGGTCTGTAATCCATATCTAAATAATGGGTTATAATTTTCATCGGAAGAAAGAAAATTAACCTCAAGATCTTCTTCCGTAACTTCAGCACTGATGTTTTCACTCAGTGCTCTCTGCTGTTGCATGCGCCAAAAAAGTTAATGGCTAATAATAATGGTTCGCACCGATACTTTGTTCGTACGATGCTTATATTTTTCTTCTGACGGGCATCGTCTATAATATACTAAATAAGACAAAATGCGACTTGTCTTAAGATTAAAGTCTAACGGAATTCAAAAGTTATTTTTACGTTTGCGATCACGTTTTCAGGAATGCTCAGATACGTGCAAACTTTTTGATGATGGATACACTTTTAATAAAGATGAATGTACTCAATGTCACTGTGAAGATGGCGCAGAAACGTGCGTTGATATTTGCAGTGAAACATTTTCAGAGTGGTCAGATTGGTCACAATGTCCCATTTGTGGTCAAAATGCAACGCAACAAAGCTATAGATCATGCAGTGGATTACAGTGCAAACAAAAAACCGAAATTTTGAATCGAAATTGTGATATTCCAGACTGTCATGATGCACTGGGTTGTAGAGTTTCAGCACAGCTCAGAAATTTTACTAGAAGTGGTTGCTCAGCTATGGGATATATTATTAATTACTGTATCAAATATTCGCATTAAATTATAGCAAAGTACTTCATTATATACTTTTGCGAAAGTCACTATTTTGAATTACATTATGTACAATTTAGTAGAAAGGTCATAGCGACTTCACAGTTTTATCAAATTTTACATCCCTAACCCTCAGATTTTTTGGTCTTATTTTTTTAAAAATAACATAAATTTTTTTTTCGACTGAATTTCTCAGATTTTATCGAAATAACGCTGAAAAGTTCAAAAATTTTCTAGACAAAAAAATTTGGAATTATACCTTTTCTTTATTTTGACCACAAGGTGGTCAAAAAAGAAAAAAATTAATCGACGATTCTGATTGGTTTTCATTTAAACTTATCAAAATTGGGCTAAAACTTCAAAATTTTGAAAATTTAAAAAAAAATCGAACTCCTTTTCAAATTTTACGTATTTTACAGTTTTTATTTTTTTCAAAAATTGGTGATTGCGATTATTTTTTCTGACTGCGGACACCCTAGTTCTGTTCAGCCGATATTTTGTTGCCATTGTTTTACATACATTTAAAAAACATGGTGTTTATGAAATCAAGCCATCATAGCTCACAAATTTTAAAGTAAAAGTACTAGTTTTTGAGGGGGAGATAGTATTTCGCAGAAAATGTAGTTCGTCGAAAAATCGAAAATTTCAACTTTTCAAATATAAAGACAATTTTTTGTAAAAATTCTTTCTGCTCATCGTTTCCAGTGCCAAATTTTAATATGGTAAGATACAAAACATAGTTTCTCAATACTTTATTCTAGATGTTTGTGCCAAAAAGGCACTATTTTCATGAATAGTGAGTTTTTTAGCCTGAACTCTAATAATATTCGACATAAAAACATGAAATATTGGGTTTTACGATGAAATTCACCAGTGAAAAAGATGACCCAGACAATTTTTAAGTTAAAATTGTCTTTTTATTTGGAAAATCTAAATTTTCGATTTTTCGACAAGTTACATTTTCTGCGAATTACTCTTTACCTGTTTTTGAGTCATAATTTGAAAGTTTAAAAATGTTATTTAGAAAAAAAATAAAAATTTTAATGATGTTGAAACCCTCCTTCAATTTCGCAAATGAAGATCATACTATCAATGATAGTCTATCATCCCTGAATTTAATATAATTGTTTTAATGTTGGACAAAAATTACCAAAAGTATCTCTGCGGAACTTTTGTCTTTTGTAACTCTGAGGGTTAACAGGTAAAAATAAAGTCGAAATTTGATAAGATCTAATAATATAATTTAAATTATATGAAGCTTAAATTAATCTCAGTTTATTATCCCTAATCAGCTGAAAATGTGATCGTTAATTATTGCTCTGGTCGGTGCGAATCGAGCACTCGAATAATGGCAGACTATCCATACGTAAAAACAATTTGTGAATGTTGTTCTTATAATTTGGATCCCGCGGAGCCGGTAAAGGAAGTCCCGATGAAATGTTATAATTCGAAAAAGACTGAAATTTTAAAATTACCAAATATTTTATCTTGTTCATGTATGTCCTGTAATTCCGAGACGCAGCCATGATATTTTGAAAATTCTGTACATTTATTTACTTAATTTCTCAGCAAATAAATTCATTTAATTATGATAACTTTATGTACGCTTGAGCGAGTTCTGGATTTCTTCTCAAATTTTGGTTTTTTATGTGGTCAAAGCACAATTCCATTCAAAATCGGATTATTTTATGTGAACACCTGGGAAATCATTTTTTGATCTGACACTGTTAATACTGCTGAAGAGAATTATCAATAGTTTTGATTCAAATAATTTTAATCAAGTCAGTTATAAAAACAGTATAATATATGTCAGATTTGACTTCATATAGCACATTAGACGACCTTTATTCTGAAGTCTGGACCAGTGGAACTTGTAATTCTAGAAATCATATCGGTAGAGAATTCAGTGATGTATTTGTTTTTTTAACCTATTATCTAAAAAATTCAAATTGCATATATAAACATTATTCCTTCTAATGTATTTGCTATTTTATAAAAAACAATAAGTTTCAACGGACGATTTGAAGCTCATTTCCAAGCAAAATTGACAAGTGTGAAAAAATGAAACTCTGTTAAATCGGCCCGCCCGGAATTTTCCACCTATTTCTAAAAATTAAATGAGTAACTACTCATTTATTATCGGCCATCGGCCCGTGTTCAACTTCATTTTCTTACAATGGTTAATCGAACAATTGGTCGGAAATCAAAGTAAGATGAAGTGACAAGTTTGTGAGACGTGCGAGCAATGATACGGTTGAACAAAATAGACAACAGAATCAAATTGTTATTTAGTTTGGTTCTAGGCATCTTCGATGACTCATTTGGTTATAGTTTATTAAATAGTAGCATCCAGATTAACAGTTGATTGGCGTTTTTTCGGAAAGAACATAATAAATATTACGTCCTAGCTAGAATATAACAAAATCGGCTCTAGCACCAGCTGGGTGGTCATACAGGCCACTAATTTCTCTAAAAACCAGCTGAGCGGCATATTTTGATCACACAAAATGGCATCGCATCAGCTGCCAAAGTGTTGACAAATGCAGAATCTTCTTTGGCTAATTGTTTAATACATTTCATACTATTCGAATAACCAAGAGAAAAAGGTACAATTATACGAAATAATGAGAAATTGAAGCAATTTGGGAGATTGTGAAAGAGAAGCAATTTTACGTCATGACGGTGGGTCAATGATGGTATGCAATAAGAATGATTACAGAAAATAATCAGTAGTCTTTGCTGCGTCTAGCAGCATCTGTGGTGACAATAGACTTATACTTTAGACTATGTGACAAAAAACTGTGTATGGGCATTTTGTGTCTGGGTGTAAATCCCAAAAAGTACTTTACGGTATTTTACTTAAAGAAGCAAAAAATAACGAGTTTCTAGCCGCTACGCTGTGGTATTTAGATAGCAGTGCTGTTGTTATAGCGTCAGCCAGCATATTAGTTCGAGGCGCTATCATATTGCAGTGGGAAATAAATTAATTTTTTTTTTTGTGCATAGACCACCTTGGCAAAGCAGTTTTGGGGCATTTTTTGCACTTTTACGAAGAAATTTCTCTTTATGATATAATTAATAAATAAAAATAAGTTTAAAAAGTTATACAGTCATCCCTAATTAAGTTTCCAAAGATTCTAATGAAGTTGATTTCTATCTCTTGCACTTGTAACATGGCAAAACCTGATCCGGACTTGACTTTAAGGATGTGAGGCGAGAATATTCTCAGCTTACGTATAGATACTTTTGAGGTACACCTATGTTTAGAGAGATTTCTGCCAAGTTTTTAACTTATAAGATTTTTTTGTTTTGAGATTTTTTGTAAAGGAAAAGTCGGTTTTCGGGGGTTTGAAATTAAGGTTATTAAGTGGGACAATACAATGAGATTTTCAGATAATCTTTTTTGATTTGCCCTATTTTGTAGAGAATTTGTCACTGAGTCTTTTTACGCTATCAGGATTTTTCTAAAATTTTGAGATTTTTTCAAAAAAAGTAGGTTTAGAAAAATCTTATAGCATGTCAAGAATTCACACACACACACACACTAAAAATTCACCAAGGTCGTTCCTTGCAATTTTGGAAGACAAAAATCAGAAGAAACTCTCACGCGCGAACCTTAATCAGGCTTGCGGTGAATTTATGCACAAAATTGAAATTTTCTATCATATTTTCCCACAGAGAAGTGCCTTTTGCGTGAGGCCAAATATCGCTGTTTGTGACAACTAGGGGCAAATTTTGAAAAAACTCTCCGCTGCCGAGATGCGCATTTATATTGGAAGCTTTGAATCGCAAATAAAAGAAAAAGTGATTGAGAATGAATGAGGAGCTAGGCTTTCATAGTGCACTTTTAGGGACCGCCTATTAAAAACTATTTTCTGAGCGGTATGTTGAGGTAAGATGCTACTGATAAGTACGGCGACCATTTCATTAAAGAGCTTGTACTGAAACGTATTGGAAAAAAATTTATTTTTCTTCACTGTGAAAATGTGTCAAAGAGCAATATCGTGCGACCAGATCCTTGAAGTCACGCAAGAATTAATCAACTCAATTTTCAAAAGTATAGTATTCCAATATGTAATAAATCCGAGCAGGTCGAACGACACGTCCGAGAGAAGATCGATCTTGAGTTTTCAAATCGGGCGTCCGAACCGAAACCGATCCGATCAATTTTTCCAAAAATCGGGTCCCGAACCGAGTCGATCTTGTAAAAATTTTGAGGCCCGAAATTATCCGGAAACTGACCGATCTTGAAAATCTGCTCGTGCCCTCCCTGCTGCTGTAGCTTGATTATCGGCATGATCTCGAGATATCAAAGGCTTTCAGCAAGAATTGGCTGCACGAGCTTGACAAGGACATGCATTGATACGTATTTTTGTCTGGATGGCGGTGTAATCGAATGCTTAACTAAAAATCACCACTAAATTGTGTTCAAAAATAGATTATATTGGGAAAGAGCGTGAGTTTTTATTTTCCGAGTTTTTGACAGAATATCAATGAGAAAGAAATAACTGCCCAAATAGAGAACAGAGAAAAAATAATAGTTACCAAAAAGTATCCTCAAATAAGTTTCGCTATATGGTGCTATTCAGAATTTTGTATTTTATGTGTCGGTAATTGTATGAAAGGCAATTTATTTACGAAAAATTGGCGAAAACCTAAAAAAAGAAGGTAAAAATCGTTTTAATTATAACGGTCGTATAAAATTTAAAACTAGTACTCGATAAGAAGAATGCGAACCTCATACACAATTTAGATATAAAGTCTGTGAATGTATTTTTCTTTCGTTTTGAAGAGATAAAAATCTCGCGGTCCTCCGAATGGCTGCTTATGGAGTGGGGTTAATGAAACTAACGGCGACCATCAAAAGTAAGCAAAGTGGAGATACTATTTTAGGCATTGAAATCTTGAACGGTTACTCTCTTTCTGGCAATTCGGTCTGTAAAAACATCGATACAGGTCTAAATAATAAGCTTGAAATATGGCCCTGAACATTGAGTCTTCTCGAGGTCAAATTTATGAAGCACCAAATAGGATATGTGATTTCGTAAGATAAATCGCTCTCCGGAACTCGAACAACTCAACCACTTGGATTCCGATATCATGCTTGGCTCGACAAAATAAGTACCATTAGTATTATTTGAAGAAATTAGATTCCCACGTCTATTTAAATAGAAAACAGTGCGATAATTGAATGTAATTAAAATACATTTTTTTTATATCCTATTTGACAAAAGATGCTCGTACACCGTCTACTAACTCCAGCACTTCAACATTTGAAATAATAGCCTAACACTCTGTGCTAGTCGACGACGTGACGAACCAATTCTGAAGTGAAATAAGAAATGTCCGATACAGAAATTAATTATTCCCAGATTTCAGCTAAACGTGTAAAAATTTCGTTTAATATTTCGTTGTTTTTACAAATGTCTCAGAAATGTATAGTAGTAGATTAAAAAATACGATGTATTGCGAAGACAACAATGCACCGCATCTGCTTTTAGTTCTTTTATCGACTGCACGTTTCGATGTCATAAATCAAATGTTCTTGCGCGATAAGAGTTAACTTTTCTTAATTTTTTAAGACATATTTATGTTAGGCAAGTGAATAGTAAAGTAGTAGTAATTTGGTCGACAGTATTTCTTAAATTTTCCATTTTTTAAACAGTTTTCTGGAAAAATGTCTTGTGAACATCTTTTTCGAGCGTCAAATTTTATCATCCTCGAATCGACTATATTCAATGGATTAAGTATGATCTATAACAAAAAAGTTTTTGGCGCGATAATCCCTCTGTAGTAGTTAGTACTAACTTATTTGATTATATGCTTACTGAGATTCTTGACTTTTAAATGTATATAAATGCGTAACACATAGGGCATTTAGTGAAGAGTAGATATACGAATACACTTGAGACGTTACGTGCATGCGGACAAAAAAGGATGCAATTTGTGGATGTTATCGTCTTAGCAATCAAAAGATCAAAATCGACTTATAAGACACTTTCGTTACATTGTCGCCTCATAGCAAAAAATTTCCGAAATCTACACCTCGTAGATCTAAGGGTTTTTGCTAACGTGCGGTGATTTATTGAATTCGGGGAGAAAATCAGTGATTTCATTGAATACATATTGATGCTCAGTAAAGAAAATTTCACCACAGGAAAGTGTTCAAAAACACAAACGTGTTCTTGAAGTTGCTGTCTCATATTGTTTCACAATTGTTTGATAAAAGTCAGAATTGGCCATCTTGTAAAACTTATCCTTTATCTTGTAAAAAACAAGTCTCAATTTTTTTGTTATACAACGCTTTCAGCCGTAGCGAACACACAAATGACTAGCAAAAATGGTTGTTAACTACAATCCTAGGTCTGTTATGTTAAAATTGGTTTAAATTTTGACATAACTTGTAAAAGGCGCCCAAACTAAAACTCAAAAATTTTGCTATAAACAATCTTGGATGATAGTTAACCTTTTTTCTTTACGTAACCTCGTGGTAATGCTATTAATGTGTAAGTCTGGAATTGGAAGCAAATACAGAAAAAACTCTCCGCTCGAACCTTAATCCAGGCTTGCGGTGAATGTTGATGGCAAATTGAAAAATTTTCTATATAGTTCTTCAAGGAGGCCGTAGGCTTTTGGTGGAGCCCCAATACGCTGTTTTGACCATCAGGGGGCAACAATTTTGTTGAAAATAAGCTCTCCGCTCCGAGAGTGCGCATATTTATGATTTTGAAGTTGATGCAAATAAAGAAGAAAAAGTGATGAGGGAATGAATGAGGAGTAAGCTTGTTAAGTGGCTTTTAAGGGGCGCTGAATAGTATGGGGCACCTTCTTTAAGAGTTTTTACTAACGTATTTAGGAATAAAATAATTGTATTTCTGAAGCCAGAGGTTTTCTCAGAAAACTTCACTTGAAATGTGGTAAAGGTGCCCAATTATCGCGCCACATCCTTAAGGGGGTTTCCCAACAGAGTTTTTGACTCTCGATTTATGTCAAATTTTAGATCGTCTTAAATCGAAAATAATTGCCTATAGTACTTGAGATCAAATGCGAGTTAAAATTAATTTTCAAAGCTTTTTATTTGATCGGGAAGTTCTGTTTTCCTGAGCCCAAAGATTTCGAGCGACACGTGACAAAAAAATTAATACAAAAAATCGCGAAAAAATGTATTTTGTAATTTCGAGCAATTATGTGAATAAACAAGTTAGACGTCATATCTCCTGTAGGACTCATATCATCATGTAACTAATTAAGTATTAATCTTAAAATATAAAAATATCAAGAAATTATGAAACTGTCAGGTTTGCACTTCAATACCTGCAGCTAGAAATGATTTCTCTAGTTTTTCACAGCCAATGTTATTTTTCTCTCTTGAGAATATAAAATTTCTTTGCTGGCACTTTACTGTTATGAAATGAAATTGTGAGTCTTTTTATTTCGTCCTTCAGGTTTCATCCAGCACCTAGTGCGGCAAAAGATCGTTTATGAAGATAAGAGAAAAAATTGGATATTAGTATCAAGCTTTTCTATACGTGATACGTTTACATGCCCGAATTCGGTAAGCATTCATGTGGAACTCGGTGTGATATAACAGTAACTGCTTGACGACAAATCCTGGCTAGTTTCTAAACGCTAGAACAGAGTTCAACGCTGAGAATAGAAATCTGGCCGAAAATATTTTTTTGATTACAAGTTTCTCTGTGAATAATCATCATTTCAAACCCAACAGCTTGATAGCATGTTTTCCGGCGGGAATAAAAATAAAAGCAGCTTGACCTAATCAAAGTTATTATTTGCATGCAGTTTTTGTCTTATTTTTCATGTACAAAATGTGATCTATATAATTCACTCTACAAGTGAGTAACCTCTAAACGTAGTTGTAATTCTGAAATAATAATTTTCGATAGTACATGAAAAATCTACGTTACTACGGATCTAAAGACAAATTAAAAAAAAAAATTTTTGGATTTTTGGAAATTTTTTTCGATCTCAGACTGTTCAACGCCTGCTGAATAGATTGGAGATCCCTTACGTCTAATCCGCTCTAAGAATATTTATTATAATGTTACTAGTCCTGGTGATAAAAGATTCTACAAAAACATTGTATGAAAACTCCAGAGCTGAACACTTTTTACTGCGACACTATGCCAAAATACCAGTTTTTCGAGAAAATTTAAGGAGTTTTGAATTTTTTTTTCGAAATTTCCGCTCTAAAGAAGTAAATTATTTGCAATTTTTCATAACTCAAGAATTCTCAAGTTCTATGTTTTATTGAATCGCTGAATCTTTTTGAAATTCGAAAATACCGGTTTTAATCTGGTTAACTTGGTAATCATGAGACTTTGGTAAAACACCTCCAAATGGCAATTTGCAGCCGAGTTTCGATCATTTCAGGTCCCTTTAACTGAAGTCCTCTACTTCATCCGTTTTAACTGTAAATAATTTGAAAGCAACCTTACAGCGTTGACCCCTTAAGGGGGTACCCGACGGATATTTGCGCTCATTTAGGGCAATTTCTAAAAGTGACTCAAAATCAGAAACAAAATTTTAAAAACTGTACTAATATGATTTCAGACATTGGAATTCATTGGGTGGTATTTGTCAAAGCTCTACCTAAAACTAGAGTACTTTTATTTGGAGTTTGACAATCATCTAGACGATTAAAAAAGAAAAGAGAAAAAAAATTCTATTTTTAAGAATATAGGAATATCATCTATTATTTATGTCAGAAAGTGATATTCAATACGAATCTAAAGCACTGGATAAATATAATTCAGATACAGTTTGACATGTGCATTGGTCGTATTTTTCAAAGCCTACTCTATAGAAAGTATTTTTTCTCGGAGAGTGTTCTTGAAGATTCAAGGCGATTTAAAAGAAAAGAGAAAAAGAATTATTTATTTTGGAAAAATACCATACTTTACGCTGAGTTGTGGAAATCACTTTGTTTATT
Source organism: Oikopleura vanhoeffeni (assembly GCA_004367855.1). Lineage (NCBI taxonomy): Eukaryota > Metazoa > Chordata > Appendicularia > Copelata > Oikopleuridae > Oikopleura > Oikopleura vanhoeffeni. The sequence continues at coordinate 15,065 of SCLH01001512.1, read as the reverse complement.
ATTTGACGTACTATGAAGTCATCTAGGTGTAAGAAGGAGTTTTAAAGGGTTTGAACACATGTACACAAATGTATACAATAATCTAAGTGTTAGATTGAAAAACTTTCGGTAAATATGTTTGGAAAACAGCTGATATTATCAGTTTTATCACCTGGAAAGTTATTTGTCGTGATTGGAAAAGTCTTTTTTTCACGCTGAGCAAATTAAACTTTCGCGAGCGTGTTGAAATCACTGCATTTGGTAATACTTATTTTTCAATTTACTCAAACTCCAACGCATGGCTGAGAAAATTTGATTTCTTATCTTGTTTTGAATTGCGGCCATCTGAAAACTGAGTGAAATCAGTTAGTAAATTCAATCTCGATAAAAATTAAAAAAAAATTTATTTTTTTTCCGAATTTTTTGCCTGAACTCAAACTTTGAGCGCTCTAGCAAAAAAGTGAGAGGTGGTATCAAATCGTTTCAAATTAAAGTGTTTTCTGAAATGTCACTTAATCTAATTACTAGGAAAATAAAAAGATATAAAAACATGGTGGCGATGGTTTTTTTGGCAAAATGTACAAATTTACGATTTTTTGACAAATTTTCTAGAGTTGAAAAAAAGTTTCACCATATTCACAATTAAAATACGACATTGATAGAGTGAACGTTTTTTCAGCAAATTTATGTTTCCCTTATCCAATTAGTAGTTAATCAGGGATTATTTGTGATTTCGAAAACTCCTTTTTTAAAATCATTATTATAAGTAAGTTATAAAAATTTCTGACAATAAAAGTTAATAACCCGAAAACTGAGATTACAGTAGTGTTTTTTGATATCAGTTACATAGTCTGTGCGATGTTATTGTGTCTCCTGCGCGCCCCGAAACACTTTACCGTCGGATACCCTCTTAAGGACTGTCAGGCCATACAGAAAAATTAAGATTGTTTTTAATAAAGATGAAGGATAGTTCGACAAGATGGTATGACATTCTATCCCAAAGCCCTGCATGGATAACTTTTTATCGAGAAAATTGAATTCATGCGAACCGGTTCTGGAATAATGCACGCCGGAGCGGGCGGGAGTAGGGTAAGTTAGCCCGCAGGAAACTGTTTTTGGTGTGATTATGACAGAATCTACCTGAGTCTAGAAGAGGTTTTGCTATGGTTTTACCTCGGTGGTATCATGACTTTAAGGGTATTGAAATTTATGGCAGTGAAATTCTGGACCAAAATAATTTTTAGAATTTCGATTTTCAACGAATAACTTTTACCTAGATTTGGAACTGTGCGTTTTTAATAATCTTACAACCATTATTGTTTTATAAAAAGCCGTGATGAGATAATTCCAACTTACTTTCTTAATTCAACTTCATTGGGATCAACTTCAGTATATTTATCAGCAATCACTTTTGCGGTCCGCCATTCTCACAGAACAAATAGCTGTCTTTCCTTCGAAAAGATCCCTAAATAAAATGAAGAAATGCAATGAAGCAAGGTATCAACTGTACCCATCCAATGAAATAAAAATCGTCTGAGGATTTTCGTTAGAAAGGCCAAAAAATGTAAATTCATTTTAAAAATGCAATTATTCAAAATATTTTGCGTAAAATGTGTTGAGGTCGTGGTCATGTCGCTAATTTTTTGTCTTAGTGTAGTTTTTGGTATTATAGGAGTAAACTGTCCGTTTAAGGCATAAACGTGGTTTCAGAGTCGATTAATGAAATACATAGAACAACATCAACGCACGGTGCTTTTTTTGAGGGAACAGGAACTTGGATTCTATAGATGATTAAAATTCTTTTCTAACCTTTCAAAGAATTGGCAACATAAACTTTTCAAAAATCACAGAGAAAATATGAAATTTCAATTACAGCGCAGTATTCGAAAAAAGGCTCGAGCAAATTTTTTTTGTCGCGAGATTCTTTTCCGCTATTTTTATTCAGACGGTGAATCCCAAGTTCCCTGTTCACCCTATAAAAAGCACGTGGCAATCGTATCAATTTGAGTGTAAAGATAATTACAACAAAAATATTTGCATTCGAAATTCATATTGAGCCTCTGATTGGCTGACGAATCAGAAACGAGCTTTCAAAGGTGGCGAATTTTCACTTCAAGATGTATCTCTCCATGAGTTTTCAAGATAGAGAAAAACATTTATAGTTTGTATTGACCACAAAAAACGGCGCAGAAACGCACGGGACGTTTTATTAATAAAATTTTCACCTGCGGCGCTAGAATCAGCAAAAAACTGTTTTTGGCCTTATTTAGGGTCTCAGGGAAAATACAACTCCTCCTGGATTATCACAGCAGAAATGAAAAACTGTAGGAAGGGAGCACTGAAAGGTAGGAGCAGAGCAACCAAGTCTTAATTTTTAATCTTGTCCTGGTTGTTAAGAAAAAGCGATTTTATTCTCAAAATCTCAGAATGAGAAAAAAAGCTTCTTATCAACTTATTTTTTCCATATTCAATAAAATCATTCTAAAATAATCTGGAAATTCCATGACTCAGTCTCTCAAGTGCGACCAGTGTCTCCCCTTAAGGGGGTGCCAATAAACGCAGCAACCTGGAGTCGTATACACTTACCGAAAATAATTAACCTGTCCGGTTATGTTTTTATCTTATTAAGGGTTAGCTGAAGCGATATAAAAATATGTTTTCGACTTGATGAAATATTTTTATTCATTGTTAGGAGAAGATTGTGAGTTGACGTTTTTCATTTTTGAAATGTCAAAAATTTCAAGAAAAATTCAATACTATTATGAATAAGGTTCAGACATATTTTGTTGTCCAAAGAATTTTTCTGATGTTTTTTGAGAATCAAGAATAAAATCTAAAGAAATTAGCCACTCTGTTAACTTTTTTCATGCATGTTCCATATTTTCTGACTGTTGTTTGCAAAAATCCATAATATGTTTACTTGTCATTTTTTGGTCGATCTTTTTAAGGAAAATTATGAAAATTTCCGCAAATAGTCTAAAATTTTTTATTAGGTAGTTTTGTGAACTCGTCCATGAAAAATTCAGGCAGAATCACATATTAATGTTTTGGTATCTAATTAAATATCCGATGCCAACTAATGAGTTGGTCGCGCGATTTCATTCTATAACATATCGATGAATTTGAACACTCGCTGTACACTCGATAAAGTTCATTTGGCACTCGAATATTTAAAATTTTTTATGCTGTGAAAAATTCCAAATAAAATTGTGGTGTAATGGCGCCATGATTTCTTTAGATAAGTGAGAAATTTTTAATATCGACACACGCGAATTGAAGGTCATTTTTATCTGCAAAAAGAAGTTGTTTTTCTCTTACCTTTTTGCCATTTTTACCATTATTTTATGGGATAAGAAAGACGTTTTATATAGGAAATTTTGTTTAATACAACGTAAAAACAAGACTTTTAGCGCCTAATCACCCGCATGTTCTGAAGTTTTTTAATACTGTTTAAGAAATCTGTATGAGATTAGTTGGAAATGGATTACATGAAAAGGTGGTTTTTATATTTCTCCCGAGTAATTAGTTAGTTAAGAAATTATAAAATATAAACGATGTTGCAAGAATGGACATTTTAATTGTAAGATAAAAAAAAAATAAGATTTGCACATTTTTGTCTTTCATTTTATTCGCTCTGAAAAAAGTACCAATCTGCAGGACTTATGGCACCCTAAGTCGTTATTTTACGAAGTACGAAATCTCCTCAA
>SCLH01001512.1:0-11358 GCA_004367855.1 Oikopleura vanhoeffeni | reverse complement strand
TCCTATGAACTGAGTCTCTCAATGCGACCATTCTCCTTAAATCGTTTACGAAAGTACGAAATCCTCTCCTCAAATTACAACTGAATTCTCTACCGATATGATTTCTAGAATTACAAGTTCCACTGGTCCAACTTCAGAAATAAGGATCGTCTAATGTGCATATGAGTCAAATCTGACATATATACTGTTTTATACTGACTGATTAAAATGATTTAATCAAACTATTGAAATTCTCTTCAGCAGTATTACAGTGTCAGATCAAAAAATGATCCCGCGTGTTCACATAAAATAATCCGATTTTGAATGGAATTTGCTTTGACCACATAAAAACCAAAATTTGAGAAGAAATCCAGAACTCGCCAAGCGTACATTAAAGTTACATAATTAAGAATGAATTTATTTGCTGAAAATTAATAATAAATGTACAGAGATTTTCAAAATATCATGGCTGGTCTCGGAATTACAGACATACTGATACAAGATAAATATTTGGTAATTTTAAAATTTCAGTCTTTTTCGATTATAACATCTTCATCGGACTCTTTTACGGCTTCCGCGGGATCCAAATTATAAGAACAACATTCACAATTGTTTTTACGTATGTATAGGTCTGCCATTTATCGAGGCTCGATTCGCACCGACCAGAGCAAATAATTAACGATCACATTCATGATTAGGGATAATAAACTGAGATATAGTTTAAGCTTCATATAATTTAAATTATATTATTAGATCTTATCAAATTCGACTTTATTTTACCTGTTACCCTCAGAGTACAAAAGACCAAAAGTTCCAAGATATTGGTAATTTTGTCCAACATTATAAACAATATATATAAATTCAGGATGATAGACTATCATTGATGTATGATCTTCATTTGCAAAATTGAAGGAGGGTTTCAAATCATTAAAATTTTTATTTTTTTCTAAATAACATTTTAAACTTTCAAATATGACTCAAAACAGAAAGAGTAATTCGCAGAAAATAGTAACTTGATCGAAAAATCGAAAATATTGATTTCAAAAAAAGACAATTTTAACTAAAAATTGCTCTGGTCATTTTTTCACTGTGCAATTTCACTTTAAACCCAATAATTCATGTTATGTCGAAATATTATTAGAGTTCATGCTAAAAATCAACTCACTATCAGGAAAATCGACCTTTTATGCACCAAATCTAGAATAAAGATTGAAAACTATGTTTTTATCTTACCAATTAAAATTGCACTGGAAAACGGATGGAGCAAAAGAATTTTTACAAAAATGTCTTTATATTTGAAAAGTTGAAAATTTTCGATTTTCGACAACTACATTCTGCGAAATACTATCTCCCCCTAAAATATATACTTACTTTCTTAAATTGTAGCTATAGGCTGATTTCAAAACACCATGTTTTTTTAATGTATGTAAAACAATGCAACAAAATACGGCACACAAACTAGGGTCCGCAGTCAAAAAAAATAATCGCAATCACCAATTTTTGAAAAAAAATAAAAAGTTAAAATACGTTAAAATTGAAAAGGAGTTCGATTTTTTTTAAATTTTCAAAATTAAAGTTTAGCCCAATCTTTGTGATAAGTTAAAAACCAATCAGAATCGTCGATTATTTTTTCTTTTTTGACACCTTGTGGTCAAAAAAGAAAATATATAATTCCAAATTTTGTCTAGAAATTTTGAACTTTCAGCGTTATTTCGAATGAAAATCTGAGAAATTCAGTCGAAAAAAAATTTATGTATTTTTAAAAAAATAACAACCAAAAATCTGACGTCTAGGATGATAAATTAGATAAAAACTGTGAAGTCGCCTATACCTTTCTACTAAATTGTACATAATGTAATTCAAAAATCTTTGACAAAAGTAATAAAACAATCTTATGTTATAATTTTCGAATATTTATACGAATAAATTAAATAATATATCCATATGCTGAGCAACCATTCTAGTAAATTTCTGACTGCTGCGTGACTCTACAACCCAGTGGCATCATGACAGTCCTGAATACGTCACAATTCGTCAAAGATTTCGGTTTTTTGTTTGCACGTAATCCACTGCATGATCTATATGCTTTGTTTGCGTTGCATTTTGACCACAAATGGAACCATTTGTGACCAATCTGACCACTCTCGAAAATGTTTCACCAAATTCAACGCACGTTTCTGCGCCATCCTCACAGTGACATTAGTACATTCAGCTATTAGAAAGTGTATCCATCATTCAAAAAGTTGCACGTATCTGAGAGTTCCTGAAAACGTGATCGCAAACTTAAAAATAACTTCTTGAATTCGTTAGACTTTAACTTAAGACAAGTCGCATTTTGTCTTATTTAGTATTATTATAACGATTGCCTCAGATAGAAAAAATATAAGATCGACAAATATCGTCTGCGAACCATTATATTACCATTAACTTTTTCTGGCAGAACAGCACAGCTAGAGATGCACTGAGTAAAACTCATGCTGAAGTACGGAAAGATCTTAGAGGTTAATCTTTTCTTTCTTCCTATGAAATTAAACCCTATATTTAGATATGGATACAAGACCCTCATAGCGACAATCTGATCTGATTTGATTGAGTACTAGTATACCTCCATTATCTGTATCAATATCAAATATTTCAGATCTGTCCTCTGAGCGCCTGTAATCCTTATAAACCTACACAACTTTTTGTAAAAATACAAAAAACAGAGCACCCGTATTCAGACCAAAATCAACTATCAATTTCCTAAATTTCACGCTTAATCACACCGGAAATTATTTTACGCTAGTCTGTTGTTTATGTTCCATACAATAATATAAAAATTTTCATTTTAAAGTTTTTCTAAGAAATAGATGTTCGCATCAACAAAGTCGCCTTATAAATTTCAGCTTAGGAAAATTCTGCGTTTCGCTGAAATCACGGTTCCGACACCACCTCACCTGGCCGATTTTCGTCAACTTTCTGTTCGCCTTTTTCGCATCGCTCCAGAAGTTGGTGCGAATCGAAACGTTCATGTATACGATATGCATGTAGAATTACAAGCAGACCATTGAGCCCATTTTCGGTAGTACAGTCGTCCAAAATAATCACAGCTAATTTATCACATCTTTATTTCCCCATTTTTGCATTGACATTTGGAACATGTTGATCTTTAATCATCCAGATCGAATCAGCTTCCAATCGTCCCGTTGAGTCTATAAAGATGCAAACGTGCTGCCCAATTTCTTATAAACCATTTTTGTGCTTTCATGCAATTTTCTTGCATTTTAGCAAATTAATAAAAACTAACCCACGATTTGAACGCATTGTCTGTTGAGTGCGTAAATCAGAATCACAGATACGAATTCACGACCTAATCGCATTCTATCGCTTGAACTAACATGCAATCCTTTATTATGATTTTGAGAACTATTTTTAAATCTGTCGTAATATGGCTAGGTTAAGATATCTTGGACTTCTGATAATATCTAACAAAGAGATCTCTAATGCTAGAAGGTATTATTTATATTTTACTACAAATATATATCTTCTGCTAGCCCAGACTTAAATACTATTTCAAAGTTAGAATCAGAATAGTATTAATCAGCAAGGACCACTCCCGCTCATAATCATTCGCGGCAAAATTTTCCAATTTATACGAATTCTTTCGGACCTCATTATTGGAAAAACCATGCAGAAAAAATTTCTATACGACTCGTGACTATCTTCCGCGGAAATAGTCCCATTCACCATTAATCGTCATTTCTTATCGGACGCTTAATTAAACTTATTTCACATTGAACACCATAGCTACAAAATAGAATATCATCGTGACTTTATATTCAAGAAATAGTTGGCCACAATAGTACTTTTTTTTTTCAAAATTGCTAAACACTTCTTATGAAAAAAGTAGAAGAGCATTTCTTGGAAAGTTTTTAAGAACTTTTCATTACACCAAAGTCCAAAAACAATCACGTGATCTTCTCAAATTAAAAATACAAGGTTTTGAGTCAAGACACAAACAGTACTCAAAATTACGCCGAAAAATTTTGAGGCAAATAAACACATAATCTAAATTTTGAACATTAACGCGGAATTTTCCAAAAAACGTCACCGTATCTATTTTACAAAATAAAGATTAAATATGACATTTCCAAACCCTATTTGAAATTCGTCACTGACTTTTAATCATACTTTGCCTTAATAGAAAAAATCTTAAAAGTTTGAAATTATCACCAATTTTTACAATTTGGATACTTTTTCAATACTATATGTGTACCGTATCAAAATACCTAAATTTCCAAAGTAATCGTACGAGAATCAAGTACCCCTCAAAAAAAAATAAAATATTACAATATGCTCCAATTATGTACTAAAAATCGCCATGAGAGCAAAAAATCCCCCTGATGAAATCTCAAAAATTGACCATTTTTGCCTCTAGTGACCTTTTAAGACATAATGACCTTATTGCTTAATTTTACAGAAAATCACGCTTCCGATTATTTTGTACTTCGATTATACATAACGAAATTGACCTACTTTGACCGAAAATGATCTTTCACACCAATTTAAGAGTATATACTAGAAAATTTGGTTGAAAAAACATATATTATTTTTTGATAGAGCTATAAAAAATGCATTTAAAGGATTACTACAGTATGGTTTAAATATAAATAAACTTTAAATTCATTAATATTAGTGCACTTTTGTGTGTCACTGAAGTCATTTCGGCGAATTATTTTTTTCTTGCCCATTAAATGCCTTTTAATATACCAAAAAAAAATGCTTCCCAATTATATTAAATAGTAAATTGTATTTAATATTATATAAAATTTAGTAATAATGAAACTTTGCTCTATATGTCTCGATTTATAATAATCGCAACTAGTAGCTGGAAATGATCTGAGGTACAGATTAATTCTAAAGCTACGATAAAAGCCAATTTCTATAAAAAATATATATCTCTTTATCACACTTGTTATAAATCGCTAAGATTTCTGTATATTATCCTACGCTAGAAAATCTTCACACAGTTAATTAGTGTATAATATTATATGATATAGCGTCGTAACGGGGTCTCGATTGCGTGATTTGCCTTTCTAACAAAAATTATAGGAGACGATGAGTAATAGCTTTGCGCCCAGCATCGCCGCGCACCGAGTTGATCGTACTTGAATAAATATACGATTTTAATAATACAAGATAAACTATTATAAACGTTTCGTTTATTGCATCGGCAGTATTTTTGGACACACATTATGTCTTTTAAATAAAAATAGTCAAGGTAAACAAAAATTTGGTAAATTATTATAAAATCGAAAACGACTGCAGCTCATAAGTCAAAACCATAAAACCCTACATACAAAACCTTGGTTTAATAAGCGTTAAATCTCATGCATTCATAGCATAATCATGCTGCATGATGTAACCTCCTTTTATAAACCTTTAACGTACATTCCTCAAACGAAAGTTCTATTTTTAGAAATTTTAAATCTCTTTAATTGCTATCAATTTAAAAAAATATTCAAGAATAGTCGCCCGTCGTATGAAGATTTACTACAATTGCATATCAAATAGTGCACCCGCCATACAATCACAATGCTGAAATTTAACACACTCCCTTTTTCTTCAATGTGCCAGCGGGCAAAACACCCTGACATAATTTCCCTCACACATTGAAAGGCATTTCATTTTATAATTCAGAACATCTTTTTGTACACCGCCGAAATACAATTTGAAAAAAAGCATTCCCCCTAGGCAAGCGGTGCTCGTTATTCCAGTTTCATATCAGTCCCATTTTCAACTACACGATGGTCATACATGCTCAATGTCCCGCAGCCGGCTAACATTTCGGCATCGTATTTAACGCCCAGATCCCATCCCTTGAACACTGACCCAATCTGACCATTCTGAAAACATTACCAGGCATAATTGTTGCAATATCGCATTTGACTTGTTTCATCCGTACAATAGTCCTGCAATGGGCGACTCCAATCTGGGACAACCCCGATGGAAATTTCCAGATTATTTTTAGAATGATTTTATTTGAAAATATGGACAAAAATAAGTTGATAAGAAGTCTTTTTTTCTCATTTTGAGATTTCTGAGAAATAAAATCGCTTTTTCTTAACAACCAAGGAACAAGATTAAAAAATTATAGACCTTGGTGCTCTGCTCCTACCTTTCAGTGCCTCCTTCCTACCAGTTTTCATTTTCTGCTGTGATAATCCAGGGAGGAGTTGTATTTTCCCTGAGACCCTTAAAATAAGGCCAAAAAACAGTTTTTTGCTGATTCTAGCGCCGGATGAAAATTTTATTAATAAAACGGTCCCGTGCGTTCTGCGCACGTTTTTTGTGGTCAATACAAACTATAAATGTTTTCTCTATCTTGAAAACTCATGGAGGAGATACATTTTGAAGTGAAAATATCGTCACCTTTGAAAGCTCGTTTCTGATTGGTCAGCCAATCAGAGGCCTCCAATATGAATTTCGAATGCAATATTGTTGTTTAATTATCTTTACACTCAAATTGATACGTTGCACGGTGCTTTTTATGAGGGTGAACAGGGAACTTGGGATTCCTCTGATGGATTAAAATAAAAAATAGCGGAAAAGAATCAGCTCGCGAAAAAAAAATTTTGCTCGAGCCTTTTTTTCGAAATACTGCGCTGTAATTGAAAATTTTAATTTTTCTGTGATTTTCCTGTGATTTTTCTGTGATTTTTTCTGTGATTTTTCTGTGATTTGAAAAGTTTCATTTGCAATTTTGAAAGGTTAGAAAAGAAATTTTTAATCCATCATAGAAATCCCAAGTTCCCTGTTCACCCTCAAAAAAAGCACCGTGCGTTGATGTTGTTCTTAGTATTTCATTGAATCGACTCTGAAAACCCTGTTTTTGCCTTAAAACGGACCAGTACTCCCTTAATACCAAAAACTACCTAAGCAAAAAATTAGCGACATGCACACGACCTCAAACATTTTACCAAAATATTTTGAATTAATTGCATTTTTAAAATGAATTTACATTTTTGGCCTTCTCTAAACGAAATCCTCAGACGATTTTTATCATTGGATGGGTACAGTTGATACCTTGCTTCATTGCTATTCTTCATTTTGTTTCAGGGATCTTTTCGAAGGAAAGACAGCTTATTTGTTGCTGTGAGAAATGGCGGACCGCAAAAGTGATTGCTGATAATAATACTGAAGTTGATCCCAATGAAGTTGAATTAAGAAAGTAAGTTGGAATTATCTCATCAACGCTTTTATAAAACAATACATGGTTGTAGATATAAAAACGCACAGTTCAAATTCGGGTAAATCGTTATTCGTTGAAAATCGAAATTCTAAAAATTATTTTGGTCCATCAATTTCACTGCCAAATTCAATATCCCTTAAAGTATGAACAACCGAGTAAAAAACCAGCAAAACATTATCTAGTACTCAGGTAGATTCTGTCATAATCACACCAAAAAGTTTCTGCGGGCCTAACTACCCTACCTCGCCGGCGGCGCTCCGCCGTGATTATTCCAGAGACCGGTCGCTGGAATTCAATTTTCTCGATAAAAAATTAGCCATGCAGGGCTTTGAGGATGAATGTCAGATAAGCCATCTTGTCGAACTATCCTTCATCTTATTAAAAACAACCTCAATTTTTCTGTATGCCTACACTCCTTAACACATAAGCAACACGAGAGTACGTAAGAAAAAATGGTTAAACTATCATCTCATAGATTGTATAGCGAAAATTTTTGAGTTTTAGTTTGGGCTAGCACTTTTACAAGTTATGTCAAAATTTAAACCAATTTTAACATAACACCTAGGAGGTGATAGTTAAACCATTTTTGCTTAGGTCATTTTGTGTCGCTAACGGGTGAAAGCGTGTATAAAAAAATTGAGACTTGTTTTTTACAAGATAAAGGATAGTTCTACAAGATGGCCAATCTGACTTTTATCCCAACAATTTGAAGACAAATGAGAAGCAACTTAAAAAACGGTTTTGTGTTTTGAACACTTTCCTGGTGAAATTTTCTTACTAGCATCAATTTTATTCATGAATCATGATTTCTCGAAATCAAAAAATCACCTGCCGTTAGCAAAACCTTAGTCTACGAGGTGATAGATTTCGAAATTGTTTGCCTATGGCGACAATGTAACGAATAGTGCTCTTATAAAAGTCTGATTTTGATCTTTGATTTCCTAAGACTAACTCCACAAGTCCATATTTTTGTCAGCATGACGTAAGTCTCAAGTGTTCGTTAATTACTGTTACAAATTTGCCCTTTTATAGTCTATATTAAAGTCAGATCTCATGTAGACATAACAAATAAGTTAATGTGAATAACTACCTACAGTAGGTAGTTATCCGCCCAAAAACTTTTTTTGTAATTAATCATACATTAATCCATGAAATATATTCGATTCCGAGATTAAATTTGACGCCGAAAAAGATTTCCAAGCCAATTTTTCCAAAAACTGTTTAAAAAATTGAAATTTAAGATTTTCGACAAATTACTACTACTTACTATTCATGCCTAACATAAATATTGTTAAAAAATTTAAGAAAAGTTAATCTTAATCGCGAAAGAACAATTGATTTGTATGACATGGAAAATCGTGGCAGTCGTAAAAGAACTAAAAGCAGAATGCGGTGCATTGTTGGTCTTCGCAATACCATCGTATTTTTTAATTATTATATAATTTTGAGACATTGTAAAAACACGAATATAAACTGAAATTTTCACCGTTTAGCAAATCTGGGAATAATAATTTCTGTATCGGCCATTTTCTTATTTCCACTTCAGATTGGTCGTCACCGTCGTACTAGACAGAGTGTAGTGTATTATTTGTCAAATTTAAGTGCTGGAGTTAGTAAGACGGTGACGAGCAATATTTTGTCAAAATAGGATATAAAAAAAAATGTATTTAAATTTTCATTTCAAATTATCGCACTGTTTTTACTTTGATAGACAGTGGATTAATTTCTTCAATACTAATAATATATGCTTATTTGTCGAACCAAGCCATTGATATTCTGGATCCAAGTGGAGATTTTCGAGTGTTCCGAGGAGCGATTCTTATCGAAATCATCATCCCAATTTTGGTAAGCTTCATAAAGTTTTGACTTCGAGAATTGAACTCAATTTTCAGGGCATATTTTACTTATTATTGATGCCTGTAATCATGTTTTATTCGCCCTTGCCAGAAAGAGGAGTAACCGTTCAGATTTTCAATGCTAGAATTAATCTCCAGCTTTTGCTCTACGTTGTGATGGTCGCCGGTTAGTTTCATTAACCCCCTCACACATAAGCGCCATTTGGGGACGCGAGATTTTTATATCTTCAAAACGAAAAGAAATACAGCGGTTTACCACTTAAATAAGTGTATTAACATTTCCTGAATACAGCTTGTCACATTTGGCATAAAAATGATAGCTTGGCATTTTTGAGACTCTCAGTTGAAATCTTGTGGGCCTTGTTATTATATTTGTTTAATATTTATGTTACTGAATTTAAAGTCAACTGAAAAACAACTACAGTCCTCGTTTTATAACTGGTACAAATACCGACCCAAAAAAGTGTGCCAGTAAGGGAGTTTGCATCAGTTAGGGCTCGTAGGTTGAAAAAGGGATGTCAGTGTAGTATAAGATAGGGATTTTAAGCGACGGGTGAGTGTACCTGTCGGCCAATCAGGGCAGCTTATTTCCCAGTCTAGTACATTCTTACCAATTTTTGTNATTGTCAACTTCTGGTCTCAGAAGCAAAAAACATTAAAAAATGACAAGAAATTTCGAAAAAATACAATTTTTTCAACTTCTTAAAATCCCACGACCCCTTTAATCATTTTGGAATTCGCTGAAAATTTTCATGGGGGTACATTATGACCCCTTTTATCGAATCCTGAGTGTGCAGCAAATTCTACCGACAACTTCCGGTTCACCATCTGATACAATGACTCATCGAAAAAAAATGAGATTTTAAAATCAAAAATTGAAAAAAAAGACAACATTTTTCAAAATTTATTTTTCAGCCAAAAGTCTTAGAATTATTTTTTCTTTCGTTTGATACCCATATTAGGTCATTTGAAAATCTCGAATTTTAAAAAAATTTGAAAAAAATCTCGAAAAATTTTCGAAAATTTTCAAAATTTTTTTTTTCAATTTTTCCACGGAAAATTATCAGGAATGACTTCCTCGGATTTGTTTGACCGCTCTTAGTCTCGATTTTGGCCTCGACAGGTGACAGCCTACATACCTTGAGCAATAAAAGCACTTTTCGATTATTTTTTGTAAAAAGCGAAAATAAAGTTCAGATATCTAGAATAAAACATTCTCGAGAAATACCTTCTCAAAAACTTTTATCAGACCCAAAAAGCTTTTGACCACTTATAACCCCCCTGGCCTGTGACCACTTATAACCCCCCCCTGGCCTATGATCACTTAAAGCNCCCCCCTTTTTGGCCAAAGTTCTAGGGGGGCTAATAGTTTTTTAAATTTCATACGACTTTCATTAAAAAAGATATTTTTTCCTTCTTTTTTTTAGGATTTTCGCCAAGTTTTCGTAAAAAAATTCCTTCATAAATACGACACATAAAATACAAATTCTGAAGAGACCAATATTTAGGAAATTCTCTGAGGATACTTTTGGTAATATTATTTTTTTTCTCTGGTCTCTATTTGGAGTTTTATTTTTTCTCAATTGATTTCTCTAAAAACTCGGAAAAATAAAAAACTCAAGTTTTCGCGAATAATTATTTTTGAAACAAATTAGTTTGATTTTTAGTTAGAATTCGATACACCATCCAGACAAAAAATACGATCAAAGTCTTGTCAAGCTGCTGCAGAATGCTAGCTGAAGCTTGATTATCTCGAGATCATGCCGAGTAATCAAGCCTACAGCAGGCCGTGATCCTGATTAAGCCCTTTTTTAGTGGCTGGACATCTTGATCAAATACAATACAATTATTTTTATCCTCAAAAATAGATTATTCTCGATTTTTGAAATGTACTTTTTTTGGCACAGAAAAAAGAATTATCATGTTGTAGGCTAATGGATAGAGATATTTTTAATCAGAGATCAGATTCAGAAACCCAAGATTTGTGTTATTTATTTATAATTTATATATCACTCTGAAAAAAAACGTTTTTCGAAATAAACTTAACTTTATTTTTAATGGCTTATATCGATCAAATATGATTAAATTAAATAAAAAATAAAACATTAAAAATATAAGTCTGACCTTTATCTCGATAAACTTAAAATATTTCTTTTTTCATACCTTATTATACGGTAATAAGCTTTCAAAGTTCGAGTCAAAAACTATTTTCATTCAATTCGTATCTGATTTTTGTGCGTAAATTTTGGGGTTGTGTTGGACTGGGTTAGCCCTATTTGATCGAGACTATTT
>SCLH01001511.1:47469-65866 GCA_004367855.1 Oikopleura vanhoeffeni | reverse complement strand
AACCGATATCTATTATTTTTTTGTGCCACTTTTTCGAGCCAAAATTGATACTAAATTCGGCGCTTTTGAAAACGACTCATCTGATTTATTCTTAAGTGGCTCAAAACTGAGCACAAATTCTGCTGTCGTATGTGCTCCTAAGAGGACAAAACGGACAAGAATTTGGCGATTTCTCGAAAGTAGTGCGTCTAAGAGGACAAAAAACGGGGTTAAAATGTAGTGAAGAAAAACAGAAAAATTTAGTGAAAAAAATAATAAATGGAAAGCGGAATTTGATTTTTCCTTTTTTTAGTTAATTGTGAACGAAGTGGACAAAACTGGGCGTTCAATTAGCATATTCCACCATAATATCGGAATTTATAGAAAATAAGGGTGATTTCTTTCGAAATTTCTTTGGGGTCAAAATAGTATGAAAAATTGAAAAAAAAACTGGTTTGTCACGTGATCAAAAATTATTGACGATTATTCGTATGTTTCAGTATTTAAATTATTTTAAAAAACAAATCCGTATCGGTAGTTTTGGGTCACACGCCACCTTATTAATGAGAAAGTAACATCTTTTTTGTAAAAAAATTTTCAATTATCGTTTTTGGCCTCCAAAACCTCGATTTTTTCGAGAAAAAAAAAACGTTAAAAGTGGAGGAGAAAAAAGGGATGCCCATTTGAATTCCGGAAAAAAATATTATTCATTCCAAATTAACCCGCCTTGGTGATTCTAGGTTTCACCAGTTTTTGTTACATAACATTCTCTGGATAGCATGGTGGTCATATTACACTTTTTTAAAAGAATTTTTGAAATTTTGGTATGAATTTTTCGTACACAATACAAAAAAATAGATGAAGATGATTTCAGAAATTTTAAAAAAAAATCTTCGAAAACAAATTTGAAAAATTTTTCTATTTAAATTTTGAAATATTGAAAAATGCTTAATCAGTTTGACTTTCGCAACAGATATATTTTAAATTTAATCGCAACAAAATCAGTATTTTAAAAACATTTGAGTTATCGAAGTGCTTTTACGGGAATCTAATTTACGGGAATATATAGTGAGAATAAAAAGTAGATTTAATAAATAAAATTCCAACTTTTTCGTTTGAAAAAAACTTAACCAGGTGACTATTACCCAATTTTTTTAAGTTTGCGGCCTAAGTATTGCGCACATTTGGCTTGCATTTATTGATTGTTTTTTAAATGGACAAAGCCACAAAAAATTTCTGTTCCCTTAGACGCATACGACAACAGTTAATAATAAAATATAAAAATATTTTCTCCGAATGGATCATTTTTTTTTTATATTTTTCTGAGATACGACTTGTTAAAATAAGTTAGTTTTGTTCTAAAAACAATGGTCGTGATTCGCACCTTTTTTTTAATTTATTTTTTTCTCATATTTTGCCTTAGTTTGAGCTATCTACGAACAATAACGGATAATTGTTTACATATAAATCCGAATTATAGAGAAATGGGCTAAATATAGTAGAGCAAATAATGACCAGGACCCTGAATTGATATAGGATTTCTATGTATACAATTTGAAGAAAAAAAAATCAAAAACTGGTTTTCTTCCAAGGAATCTAACAAAGTGATAGTTCAAGCAGTAAATTGATAGACAAATCGTGATAGAGGAATCGAAGAAGAAATAAATTTAACTTCCAAGTTGAATTTAGGAATAAAAAATTTGAGCTCTCGAGATTTGAACCTACCAAAAAATTAATTTCGGTTTAAATCCGGTCGAACCCGGATGTGCAAATTCAACTTAGGTACTTTTTTTAGGTGGGCCACCCTTCTCATGGGACGATTAGAGAAATCTATAGGCGTATCGAGAAATCGGTTTTTTGCATTCAACTGCCAACTAAAAAAGCTCAAATAGAGAAGTTTTATGAAGTTGAATTTGAACATCCGGTTCACCGGATATAAACCGGAATTAATTTTGGTAGGTTCGACACTCTCGAATGGGCCAAATTTTTTTCTTAAATCAGCCGGAAAGTTTATTTTTATGTTATTTATTTTATATCAGATTGTCTACACATTCTACGGCTTTAACCCTTCGTTGAGCACAGAGCCTACAATGTGCCCAGCATACCTAAACTCATCGGAAAAAAACCAAAAAACTGGATCGAGGAACTTTTGTTCAAATACATTAAAGAATTTTTAGATTCGTTCCAAGAAAAATCATGATTTTTTTTTCGAAAGTTTTTTGTTCCCGATACGGGGGATTGATTATAGGATTTTGAGCGATGTTTCACTATCCGTAAAATTCATTCCGGACTGGACATCAAAACCTCAAATTGGAGATTTAGCCAGTTTTAGGAAAGTTTTTGTGTGCATGCATAACAGTTGAAATAAAAATTTATGGTATCTAGTGGCAGCACATTTTTCTTAGGATGTAAATATCTAAATCTTTCAACTTCAAGTATTCATGAAAATTTAGTTATTAAAAAGTGAATTTAACCAATCAAACATTGCCCACAGTTGACTTCATTACAATTTACTCAAATATAGAAAAAAATGCCAGTATCTGCTTTTATAGGGAAAAAACTAAACATTTTTCATCAAAAATCAATTGATTTAATCAATTTTTTGACTACTTAATAAATTACTTTTGACTTTATGCAAGATTAAATAAAAGCGGACAAAAACTATGAGCTAGGCCAGATGTCTTGTGCATTGTTTTTTTCGACAGAAATAAAATTGAGAAGAGACTAACTTGACCGTTGTATCACTGTATTGTACCAACGTTGCTTTTCTCACTAGTTTTTCTAGAACTCAAAATTAAATTTCTAGAATAGTGAATGTCGAATGCAAAAATGACCTGTTTCCAACTTCCTTATGCACGACAAAATTAAAATCCAACTGCTTAAGCTTTCTGTGGAACAACATTCAAGTAGAGCACAATTGTGGTCTGGTGCCTGGGCGGAACTTTTTATATGCTCACCAAGGGTTAAACTATATTTTTGACAAGTTGCCCTGGGAAGAAAAAAACGATTTCATTTTTTTCTCTAATGTTTATACTGAAAATACGTATAATAGAATCTTCCGGTTACCGGTAGATCGATGAATAAGACACAATTTCCTCCATTGAGCCTTTTTAGTTGGGCAGTGAATGCACAAAACCGTTTCTGCATATCGCCTATGTTAGCTTGGTGGCGTAGGCTTGGTGGCGCTAAATACCTGAAATTCGTTTTTTAAGTGTTATTTTTCATAACTTATTAGAACTTCAAAATGCGCAATCACGATTTCTGTTAAACCGTATTATAAACCAATTAATGGGCCACCCAGCTAAAGTTATACCTACTCATGACGATAACGAGAAAACCATAGGCGATATCGAGAAACGTTTTTGGAATTCACACTGCCACTTAAAACTCATGGGAGGAAACTTTCTTTTTTTTTTGGACTTACCGGAATAATAAATGTTCTTCAAAAATTCTTGAAAATCTATAGTAAGAACAAAGATTGAACAAATTCATCATAACAGATAGTATAGGGCAAAAGGGGCATCTTACTAATGTCCAGATATGAAACTTATTTCTTTCGAAAACTGAGGAAGCGTTGTTTTTCCAAAAACTCATCCCAGCTACCCCCTTAATATATTTCAGCCATCTGATCGGGAGTGTCACGTGATATTGGCCCTGTAAAATTCGCGAACTATGTTACGGCCTCGGGTCTAAAGTGATCCAATGGATATGAGAACGGTATTCGCCGTTTTTAGATATGCAACTTCCAGTTCAGTCTTTGAGTTGACCGGAAGCTCGTTTTTGGCCATGGATTGTGAAAAATGGAAATGTGGCCATTTGGAATTTCGAAATATACTTTGGCAATTTATCAACAAAAAGGCGCATAAATAAAGCTGTCGCGAGTATTTAATTATTAGAATATATCTTGCAAGTTATCAGCATCCCACATTTCGTTATTTCGAATGGAAATATGTACCTTTTAGTCTGCGACTTTCGCGTTTTTTATTCGACATCTTATTAGTACAAACCGCCCAAAATGTTTCGTCAAAAACCTGCGTGCTGTTGAACAATATTGGAAAAACACGTTTGGACTCCATATTATTCAAAACGGCCAATTTTTGAAGATAATTTATATTTTGAAAGACCAATAATATGTGGCAGGTATTAATATTTTCAATTTTTCTTACAGATGTGTTATTTTTTTTCGTTGCGAACAGAAATCTCAAGTGGTCCGGGAAACGTCTATAGTTTGGGAAAGATTCTTCGAATTGTTTACTTTTTGTTCGCACGAAAAATACAAACACATACTGTATGTTTGCTCATTAACGAGATTTAATTAAAATATGCCCAAAAAAATCGCTTTTTTTTATTTTGGTGTGTCCTTTTCAGAGCATTATAAATATCTGTTTTCGGAAAATTGTAACCGAAGAAAAAAGAAAGTAGTTCATTATTTTTATTGAACCAAAATAACTTTTATTGTCGATAAAATGGCTTTCCGACTTATTTTTTAATAAGGTCAATAAGAAAATATCAGCTGTCCTCATAACGGCAACCACAGTACTAGATGTTTCATAAAAAAATAAATTCGTATTGCTATGAAGGGCAATTGGCTACTTGCCTGGGCTATTGGATTCTTCCGATTTCTCTTCATAATTTACAAAAGCAGCAAAAACCCTTGTTAACTATCGAATGTCGGGATCGTGTCAATTTCCGTCGATCTCGATCCCCAAATCGGAGCTGCAGTTTCAAATCAGCCGATCGGATGTTGCTGCTTACTGGGAATATTTCATTCGATTAAATTTTTTGCTATGTTACCTACACTAAAAACCGAAAATTTTTAAGTTTCCGACTTCACAAAACCTATTTTTAAACACACAAAATAGTTCATAGCCCATCTTTTCATTCCTGCCCTAGCTTTTTAATTTCATCCTAAAACTATTCCAATGATTATTAGTAGCAAATTTAAATCGATTACTTATATCTTTGGCGCTGGTATTTTCGCTAAATATTACCCATTTATATTTTAAAATTTTTGTAAGGTCGCTTTTTTATCGGTCAACCCAGTTAAGGGGTGCCCATAGTCCTGCAGATTGGTACATTTTTTCAGAGCGATAAATGAAAGAAAAAAAAATGAAAAATTTATTTTTTTATCTTCAATAAACGTGTCCATTCTTGCAAACTTTATATTTTAAATTTCTTAACATAACTAATTATCTGGGAAATATAAAAAAACCACTTTTTTCACGGTACAATCCATTTCCCAACTAATCGAATACAGATTTTTTTTAAAGACGATAATTAAATAAACGTTCAGACATTGTCGGGTGTAATGCCTAAAAAGTCCTTTTTTCATGTTGCCTAATTAAAAAATTTCCTTGATATGAAAGTTTTTCCAATGAAAAATCGCCAAAGAACTGGCAAAAAGTAGAGAAAAACAATTTTTTGAGAATAAAAATTGGACTTCAATTGCGTTGGCTTGATTAAAAAATGTTCTATCTAAAGAAATGGCGCCTATTACACCCAATTTATTTTGGAAATTTTTAGACCAGCATAAAATTTTAAATTATTTGAGTGCCAATGGCACCTTAATCGAGTGTACCACCGAGCGTTAAAATTTCTCGATAGTTTAGAAATGAAAATCGCCGCACCAACTCATAGTTGAGCACTACGGGATATTTAATATACCAAAAACATTTAATATGTGATTCTGCCTGATTTTTTATGGATAGTTTCAAAAAACCCACTAATTAAAAAATTATGGACTTGTTATTTGCGGAAAATTTTCAATATTTCTAAAAAAGTCGGAACAAAAAATGACAAAAAACATATTAGAATTTTCAAAACAGCAGTCAGAAAAATATGTTAGACATGCATGAAAAGGTTAAAGTGGCTATTTTTTAGTTTTATTCATAGATTTCAAAAAAACGATCAAGAAAAAATTTGGACAAAAAATGCGGAAAAATTGGCATAATAGGTTGAAATTTTTTGAGAATTTTACGATTTCAAAAATGCAAACTCGAATTCAAAATCTTTTTCTAAAATGAATAAAATAATTTATCAAAAGCTGAAACATATTTTTTATCAGGTTCAGCTAACTATAATAGCCATAAAAATATACTGAACAACCTTATATTTTCCTAAGTTAATACACGACTCCATCTGCTGGGCTTTATGGCACACCCTTAAGGGTTATCTGTCTGAGAGAACCCATACTACATAGCGACTACGGTTCCGCATTTGAATCTTAAACCGAATTTGGAGCGCAGAAATTTTTCTTTTTCTCTGATGATGTACCGGTTCACCGTAATACGCAAAAAAAACACGGTTTTTTCGGTCATTTTGAAGCAATTTCGATGCCTGGAATTTCCACGGTCCGTGGTCAAACCTAGGAAGCCAAAAAAATATTTTCACCGCATAGTTTTTCCAAGGGTTTCACGTGCAAAAAACCATTTTCGCTATCTGCTAGTTTTCCAAGTTCGAAACATCACAATGGTGCAACGAAAAAAAACGACCCAAAATACCACACAAAAGATTTTTGTGTATATGATAGCGACCAAATATACCGCTAAACTATTTTTCAGTTACTGGAATCAGCCAGAAACACTGGTTATTTTTCAATGACAGGAACGAAAATCTTTTCAGGCAATTAAGAAAAATTTGTCGTTATTTTTTATGTTCTTCAAATTGTTCAAAACGTTGACAAAAAAAATTTGCTATCAAATGCAAAAACATGTTTCTTTAAACTACTACGGTTTTAAATGGACGGGGGTGGTAGAGCTAAAAATAGCTTCTTTAGTACTAAAAACTTTAATTAGCTTTTGAAAATGTTATGCCTATCGGTTTAAACTTTAAAGTTTGTTAACAATATCGATAAAAATTTGTTTTTAGAGATGGGAAGCTATATCAGTCAAGAACAGGCCCCTAACAGTGTAAAATCCAGTACACTTCCAGGTATTACAACGCCAAAAAAAGAAAAAGATACCACCGAATTCGATCCGAGATCACCTTCTGGTAATGTTGACCGAACACCGGTCAAAGTTGATGATTCTGTCAAATTATTAAATGACCCAAGATCGCCTCTTGCGGAAGTTAATCGAACCCCAATCGGTGAGCAATAATAAATTCAAAGAATATTACCAAGGCCCTTTTTTAGTTTCATCATACACAAAAAATATTGGTGTAAAAAATTAAAAAACGAGTTCGAGATAATTGATTCGAAGTTTTTAAAAAGACAATTTCTTAAGGTAGCTGTTTTTTAAAGGCACAAAGAAATAATTTTGACGAAGTCGAAGCTCAGACATGGTATCATCAAACCGTTTTTTGCATCGTGTACCTGTCAAAAATTCGAACATAGAATTTTTTTTTCGTTTTTTCCAGTCAACCGAATCACCGGTAAATGTCGTTCTAAACCGGCTGAATGGGTTTTCAACGTTATTTTTTAGGAACTTTCTAGGCCAATTATTAGTTATATTGATATTTATTCTGACTTTAGTGACTTTAAAGTGAACCCAAGAAATCTTATGGTCACATTTTGCTTTTTTCAAGGCAATTTAGAAAAAAATATACNTACCTAATTTAAAATCAATAAACCTGGGTCATAAAAGTCCGATGCAAAACCGCGTTTCTTGATACCTTCTACAGTTTTTGCGGAGGGTTGGGCTTTCAGGTCAACTTGAAAAGGACGCCTGATCTATTCCTTTATTTATTAAATTTAATTCGTATTCTAGAAACCTTCAAAATCACTTTAATCTCCAGCTGACGGTTTCTATACATATGTAAAAGTGAACCTCTAATCTGTTAATTTTAGCTATAAAAGATGCAAGAGAGAAAAAGGAGCGAGAATCTGGAACCCCAATTGGGACCAAAAACAGCACCAGAGATCAACTCAGACGACATGTGAGTTTTATATTTTTGTTTGCCGTTATATTTGTTTTTTGGAATATTAATTATATTATATTATCCTTATAATTTATCATTTAAATATATCTATCATAAGATATATATATCTATCATAAGATATATATATTTATAAACATATCTGTTTAGGTTTTGAAAAAGCCAAAAACTGAACCAACTGAAAAAATCAACACACAATTAACATTTGATGAAGAAGAAACCTCGGAAGAAAATGATTTAACTGATATGATCGAAGATTTAAAAATAGACGAAAAAGGTAATTTCAAGTGTTAACACTGGCGGGGTTTTTTTTCAGAGCAAAAAAAATTCCAATTGTATCCCAGATTCAATGAGTTGATACACATGATAGACTTTGTCTCTTACTGATCGACTGACCAGTAATCAGCTAAAAAAAGGCGGAATTTTGGCAAAATACACCTAAAAAGCTGGTATCAATTTGAGCAAATGTTCTCCAAAACGGTACATTCGATTCAATAAATTCCAATTGTAGCTCATAGTCAAAGAGTCGGTTCCCACAATGGACTTTGTTTCTCACCGATCCGATGACCGGTTGACCCGTAATCAGCTAAAATACCGATTGCAACTTCCTTTTGGGTTGCTCTGAAAAAACCACGCCACTTTACACAATAAAAAATTTGAACTTCAAAACGAATCGAAATTTTGTATGATACTTTTGAAATTTAACACCTTAATTTTATTTTGACATATTAATTTCAGAGAACACGATCGAAGAAAAAAGTTCAGGTGAAATGATTTCTGCCGAGTAAGAAACTATTTGTTTGGTTCAATTTTCATAAGGACTAAAGTGCCCTCAAAAAACTGCTTTTTCTTTGCAACATTCCAAAAATTTAACGATTCCTTATTTGCTACTGTATATTAATAAAAAATCACTCGCAGATCAATAAATGTATGATTAGACATCAAAAAGCATATGCTGATATATCATACTTTTAATTACACGCAATAATTGGTACAATACCAATCTGGGGAACCATTTTGAGCTTGCAATTTTTGCGTAGGCGAATGAGCCAAATGATTACCCAGATTAGGATTGTTGATAATTTAAGAAAATTTGTAATGATTGTCAAAATAATTAACCGAGACCTAGGGGCATCTTCTCATTCAGCATGGGTAAAACTTTAGTGCCCATTTTTTAAGTCACTAAAATTCTTGATTTGTGAACAAAGGTAAAAATTAGGATTTCTGTATCAAATACGGCGCCTTTGAAATGTATTTGCCGTTCGGAGTAACCGCCTAAAATGTCGATCTCGGTTGCAAAAATCGAAAATTTTAACAACACTGTCTAAAATATGAAAATATCTAGGACCAAATTGCAGCGCGAGGAAAATAAATGATGGCGGTTAAAATTTTTGATTGAGGTTTTTAGCCTGATTACGTCGTGCGCAAGAGATCAATGAAAACATTTTCAGGCCCGTACAATTCTACACAAGAAATACATATAAAATGATGTTAAAATACATACGGTCCCCTTTTATTCTCGTTAGACATTGAGGGGAGTGTAATTGATTATTTGATCAAAAACATTGTTTAGCGTACTCGAAAATGAGTTTGCCATTGGGCTTCCCGGTCCGCTCCTATACATATGATATGTACGGCCCATAAATCGGCGACCAGTACCCCATTAACTGGTCACCCACTAAAGACAACACAGCGACAAACTTTTTTTGCATGTAAAAGTGATTTTACCTTTTTAATATTTTAAAAAACTGAGGTCACTTTTTTAGGTCCACCCACTGAAGAGGTACCAGTTCTAAGAGAACCAGACTAGATAGCGACAAGCGGTTTTTTGCATCTAAGTTTTGACCGATTTTATAATGTTGAACATTTTTCTTTTTTTTTCCAGTGATGCCTGGTTTACCGGTAATTCGCAAAAAATGGTTATATCGATAATTATACCTTGGTAGGTGTAGACACTCCCGCCCTAGTTAAAAGATATGGCAGAAGTGTCTACACTTACCAAGGTATAATTTTCGATATGGGGATTCCGAGCAATTTCCATGACTAATTTCCGGTCACGTGATCAACCTAGGAAGCCCAATCAATTTTCTTTGCTTATTTTTCTCAAGGTTTCACATGCAAAAAACAGTTTGTCGCTATCTTGTCTAGTTCTCCCATCCAAAATTCAACTAGGTTTAGCTAAAATAAAAGTGACCTAAATGAGTTTGGTCATTTCATTGAAATCATTATAATAATTATACAACTGTTGTACTTATAATTTATACAAGTAAGTAACGTTTGTGGAGTTTTTATAGTTAAATTGCTTTTTTATTTTTAGATATTTCGGTTAAAATCTTTTTCCTCTGAAATTTTCTGCAGGAAATTATTTAAAGTTTTCAGATACATGTATACTTAACTAGCACAAATCTAGAATGATCAGAAATCGGTTTAAACCGGAAGATAAAAAGGAAGTCGAGGAAGAAAATAAAACTCCAAGTTTATATAATGAATGTTCTTGGGATTTCGCAGAATTGGCTAGAAAAAAACTTGCAAGCATACCAAATACCGGAGCAGGTCCAAGAAAATTAACCCTAGAAGAGCAGAAAAAAGTAGATCAGGTATAATAAAAAAAAATGAATCTTGATTCTAAAATATGACAGTAGAATGGTTTTAATAGGACACTGTCATAGGACGGATGCGGTTAATTTATTTATCTTAAAAAAACTTTGCAAAATTTACTACAGAAATTTTGGCCAAAGCTGTTAATAGGACAGGGTTTCTACCTGTCCCATCAAAAGCATTCTGCTGTGATAAAGTATCCCTACGCATAGAACACAGTCGAACCTGGGTTAAATTCAGCCTTGCCTAAGATTAGTATTATACGCATGATGAATGATGACGTAATGTTGTGATAATATGACGTAAGATTCAAAGTCTAAAAATCGTGGACTGAGAATAATAATAAAAAAATTAATTATCCATTTGTATTGTAAAAAGCGTGCATTTTAATTTTCTGTTATAATTGTAACAGTTGGCATTTTTTCAAAATTAAAACAAACAAATGAGTAAATTTTGCGTTAGAATTAAGAGAAAAATTATTGAAAAAAGAGTAAACACAGCACGGTAAGCCACAGTCTGAGAGTCCAAATATACTCCAAAATCATTCGAAAGGTCATATAATTTATATTCTTTAGACATTTTACCCAAACTCTAATTATATGACATTTTGAATGATTACTCTAGTGAAATTTCTACAAAAATAATGATAACAAATGGGGTCATTTTACACGTTTCGGTATCTTTTAACGAGATTATTGGACTACAGTATGTGTTTTTTTTGAGGAGGAACAGAATATCAAGTGTCCCGTCGTCTATATTTCAGGGAGAATTCTCCCGAATTGTTTACTTTTTGTTCCCCCGAAAAAAATACACATACTGTATTATTTTTTGCCCTAAATTAAAAAAAAAATTTCTCGAGCTATAGCTCAATTCTTAACATTTTTGACGGTAGTTGGTTAATTTTTTTACGGGACAACCGATTAATAATTCCGTATGTTTTTCACGTGCGTTATCTCAACTTTATTTGATTTAGTTTAGACGAAAAGTGGAGCATATTCAGTATTCAAAGTTATGTTCGAATTCTCGACCACTTATCGTCCAAACAAAAAAGCCAACAGAAAGTGCTATGAAATTTATCGTCGACACCTGTGGGCCATTCCTTACAATTATAGGTAAAAATAACGTTCTAGTGTTTTTTAAATACACAGTACTACAATTCTATAATTCGCGTAGATCTAACAAACAAAAATGAACGTGCCATGAAAAGCTTGCCCTAATTTAGAATTAATTACAGAAATTTCATCGAAATTTTTAAAATTTTCTCAGATACTATTGTTTAAAATAAAAAAACCGTACTAAATTTGAAACAGAAAATCAACTATGCCGTTTATATTGTCGTTTGAAAAAAGCTACAGTAGTATGAAGTTAAACGGACAAGGTCGGGTCAAAATTTTCTGCCAGCCGACTTTAAACGGGAGTCGCCCTGTAGGAAAAAAAATTGCGACTACTTTAAACCGACAGGATAACGATTTCTACCTGTCCGTTTAAAGTCATACTATTGTAATATTAATTGAGCTCTCAATAAACTTCTAAATCAACACAGCTGAATCATAGAATTAATATAATTTATTTTAGTGACAGTTTTCTCTTGCTTTTTCCTCACCGAATATTTTTTGAAAAATATTTTCCACGAATTTATTTGGCGGTTTGCAATCGGTTTAGTTGTTGCTTCAATTTTGGCTATAATCGAGCTTTATTTCATCATCCGAAAGATGGAAACTGCACAATAATATTTCACGAATCTAACCGTTATTTTCTTCAAATGTTTATCACTTTCATTCTCTATTATTGCTTAAATACAGTCAGACTCCATCAAATTTGAAATTATTTTTATATTTATTGTTTAAACTAAATCTTTTCGAAAAAAATAATTTTCTAAGTCTTGTTTTCTTAATTTTTGAATAATATGAATAATTAAACTCAAAAATTTTATTTATTGAATTCACATCCGGTTCTCTGATTATTAACCCGGATGAAATTTTCGAATATCGGTAGGCTCACCTTTTTTTAAAATCAACTTGAAACTTAAAAACTAAGTTTACGGCTCATTTTGAGAAGAAAAATGTGAGGTTACAAAGATTCGAACCCGTCAAACACTCTTTACTATATCAATTACGGGGTCCTCTGGTCGTTTTATGCCACTTTTTCAGCAAAAATTTCTATATAAATCGGCTTTTGAAAACGACTTATCCGATTGAGTTCTTAGATAGCTCAAACTGAGCACAAATATTTGAAGAAAAATAAACTGAAAAAATGGTTTGAATCAGGGCATTATTTCCAATTTTTTTAATCAAAACTGATAATTAAAAAATTTCAGTAATCACAGAAAAAAAACAGAAAATGATCCCATTCTGACCACTTTATTATCATTGTATTACTCACGAGATATTTGTGCTCAGTGCGATGAAGTTCTGAAAGATAAAAACAAGTTTCAATTTTTGTTTACTCAATTTTATGCTACCGTTAGGATAAAACGGCCAAAATGTGGCCAACACCTTCGAAGTTTTGAAAAACACGTTAGGTAGCTTTTTTTTTTAACTCATTACCAGATATCAACAAACGGTTTTCTGCTATGTGTAGCCAAGTAAATTTGTGACATGAAATTTTTGTTTTTTTCGTGGTCAACCGGTAATTGATGTTACCCCGGTAATTGATGTTACCTCAAAGCTACCTTAGTACAAAACGACCAATTTTTCATAGAAAATTTTTATTTTCAAGAACCATAATAATTAGCAAGTACTAATATAAAGCAATATTGTTTATTGAACTTTCTTCATTTCTAAGTTCTCATTGTGCCAATTGATTTAAAAAATTACCTCTTAATTATAAATTATGAATAATCTTTTACTTTCAGATGAATTATGGGTAACAAAAACAGCAAAATTCATTTAGAAACGGCTCAAAAAACCGGAGCATGTACCCTCTCAAATATGAATCTAGAAGAAAAAGATGTCCCAGAAGCCTTATTTAAAATTGAAAAATTAAGGTCTTTAGACATTTCACAAAATAAAATAAGAATAATTCCGCCGGAATTGGGAAAATTAGCAAATTTGAAAATGTTGAATTTGAGCGGGAATCGATGTACGAAAATTGACCAAAATTTGATCAATAATTGGACAAAATTGGAAACTTTACTTGCTAGCTCACTTTTGTTGACCAGCTTTCCGAATTTTGAGAAATGTAAAAATTTAAAAAAGGTAAATTATTCAGACTTAAGGGGGTAGTCGTCGCGAATAGATTGAAGATTGATTCGGATGCCTGTCAAATTGGTTTCATCAGTATGAATGTTGAAATTTAGCTGAGGGTCAAATAACTGAATTAACTGTATAAGATCTAAAAAAACACCTTTAGGTTATAGACTATAACTAGGGTGCGCACCGGGAAGCCCAATGGGCAAACTGAATCCACCAAAATTTTATGTTTTTTTCAATTTTTTCGTGCTTTCATTTGGTCCTAGATTTCTGTTCGCATTTATAGGTGGATAGCGTCATTTAAATTATTATGTTTTGCCCGGTGCGTTGCCTGACTATACCTCAAACGGCACTGACTTATTAGAAGTGACAAAGAACAACATTGTCACAAGATTATTGAGCGCGAGCCAGTCATCATGCGTATGATCATGTGCTTTCTGGAGCCTTCCCGCATGCTAATTTTTTTACTATATCTATTACGGTGGTTGCTGGGGCTTTTATGCCACTTTTTAGCCAACATTTTTATATAATTCGGCTTTTGAAAACGACTCATCCAATTAAGTTCTTAGATAGCTCAAACTGAGCATAAATGTGTAGTAAATAATAAAATAAAATTGATCCGAATCGGTTTTTTGTTTTTTTTATAAGATTACTTTAATTGTTTAAACAATTAAAATTATCAGTTTTTGTTAAATAAAAATTCGAACGAAGGTTTGATTCTGACGTTTTCTTTTAATTTATTTTTCTCTAAATATTTGTGCTTTGTTTGAGCTGTATATAAGAACTAAATCGGATAAGTCGTTTTCAAAAGCCAAATTAAATAAAAATGTTGGCTGAAAAAGTGGCTGAAAAGCCCCAGCAAGTACCGTTATAGATATAAGTTATACAGTTGTAGAGCATATTTCTGTTGATAATATTTTTAAATATTTTAGCTTGGATTAATATTTAAATAAGATTGGTATCAGAGGGAGCAGATGGAGCACATTATATGTCACATATTATATGTGTCTTTGGGTAAAAGACTGTTTATGAGTAGCAGGTGCATTTCCAGTCTGATACGCATCTACCGAATATACATATGTAGCTTAAATTCTCAAAATTACCTATTTTTATCAGGTTCTGTTACGATATTCCACTGCCCAAACAAGACTCCCTAATAAAATTTTCGGCTTGTGTTTCAAAACACAACTTGACTGGAACAATTCAGTATAAAGAATTTCTTCAAACGTGTCAAGCAATTAAAAAAAATATAATTTTTTTTTGAGATTTTTTTTTAGGTGTTGAAAGAATACAGTTGTTTTCTTGTAATGACCCGTAGAGCTCGAAAACCGAAAAAATATTAATCAGTTGATATTATAAAAACTAAACCTGAAATTTTTTTCTCACACTAGATTTTTTAGCTCGATTTGTCAAATAATTATCTCAAAGCAATCTCTAGTTCTCTTTACAGTTTACCTAAACTGGATATGTTGAATTTACAAAACAATAAAATTGAAATTTTTAACGAAGAAAATTTGGAAAATCTCAAATGTGTAGAAATCAACCTAAACCAGAATTCACTCAATCATCTACCACTAGCCCTCAAAAAATGTGAGTTAAAAATTATGGCAGTTAGTGTCTGAGACCCTAAATGTGGCTGTATTTGTTATTTGGGAGATAATTTTTAAAAACTTTTTAGTAACAATTTTGTCATCAAATTTTTTTGTCGTCAAAATCATTTTCTAATTATCGTTTTGTCATGCCTTATTTGTCCACATTTTTTGTTGCAAAACTGTTTTTTGGGAAATATTCTGTTGACGAAAAAGTTTTTAACAAATAAATCTTCCGTGTTTTTGTCACTAGACTAGGGTGTCACAGGAGGAGGCTAATATAGAGACTAAGAGAGGTATCGAAATCCGAGGAAGCCATTCCGTATGATTTTGTCTGAAAAAATAACTGGAAATTTTTTGGAAAATTTTTTGGAAATTTTTTCCAAATTTTTCAAAACCTGAGATTTTCAAGTAACCGGAAATGACCCAATACGGGTATCAAACGAAAGAAGAGAAAATTCTAAGAATTATGGCTGAAAAATAAATTTGAAAAATGATCTTCTTCCGGTTTTCATAATGACAAAACTGTTAGTTTTTTATGATAAGTCATATATCTAAGATAGGGATCACCTGCCCCATCACTTAGCGTTCGTCTTTGACCTCGATCAGATATCTGATATATTATTGTGGGCCAATATATTGTGATTAATTTGTATTGTGAGAAAATCAGAAGGCGAAATTGCGCGATTGAGGCGAGTATACTTTCAATGGAAATTACCTGATTTTATTGTGCTCGCGCCAGTCGCGCCTTCTAAGAGGAAGCTCTCGAAACAAAGTCGAAACCAGGGAAGGGCATCCGAGCAGATTTTGCTGATCGGATGATCCGATTCGGATCGGATCGGAAATTTCGGGCCTCAAATTTTTGCTGATCGGATCGGACCCGAGCTGGAAAAAAAGTGATCGGATCGGAGGCCCGATTTGAAATTTGCTGATCGGATCGGTGATCGAATCGGACTAGCTCGTAGGTTGAGGTATCAGATGCTCTGAATAGTACTTGCACCTTCTTAAGGGAGTGGGTGTCGCTGATTTGAGCCTCTTCCAGTCAGTTTCCCGCCAAACTAAGCAAAGGTGATTTCCAAAAACATTTGTTACTAACAAACCACCGTCGCGGTAATTTTGAATCAACAGTATCTGATACAATCCCACCTACGCTTTTAAAAAGCTTCTTAAAAAGACCCGCAGTTCGTACCTACTCCTTCAATTTTCATCATTTTGTTTATTTCTTTGTGTCAGGCTCCGGAGAACCTAACAAATAATGCAAATTGCTTTTGTTTTAATTTCGCTTCGGCGGCCAAAAAACGAAAACTAAAATTATTGATTTATTTATGATTTAAATTGAAAGTGCGTTAATTTGTTTTCTTTGACGCTACAGAGTTAAAAATTGCACCAAAAGTGTTTGTTTCTAAATTTTGTCAAAAATTAAGGCTCAAAATAAAAATTTGACATGGCCCCCAAGAGACGCCGAATCAGAATTTCAAAAAAAAACTCTCTAGTCATTGTCAACAAGTCTTGTGCTTTCAGATGCAGTATGAGTCTAAACTGTATCTCTCAAACTGGTGGAGGAGATAGCTTTTGCCTGAGCCTCCCAAACTGACCATTTTAAACATTTGGCTAAAAATGAAAAGTTGACCATGGTCCCCAAGAGACCCCGAAGCAAAATTTCAAAAAACTCTCTGGTTCATTGTAATCAAGTCTTGTGCTTTCAGATGCAGAATAAGTCGAAACTGTATCTCTTCCAACTGATNTTTCCAGCTCGGGTCCGATCCGATCAGCAAAAATTTTGAGGCCCGAAATTTCCGATCCGATCCGAATCGGATCATCCGATCAGCAAAATCTGCTCGGATGCCCTTCCCTGGTTTCGACTTTGTTTCGAGAGCTTCCTCTAGAAGGCGCGACTGGCGCGAGCACGATAAAATAAGGTTAATTTCCCTTGAAAGTATACTCGCCTCAATCGCGCAATTTCGCATTCTGATTTTCTCACAATACCAAATTAATCACAATATATTGGTCACAATAATATATCGAGATATGTGATCGAGGTCAAAGACGAACGCAATAATGAGAGGCAGGTGATGCCTATCTTAGATATATTGGCCACAATAATATATCGAGATATCTGATCGAGGTCAAAGACGAACGCTAAGTGATGGGGCAGGTGATCCCTATCTTAGATATATTGCCGTGAAACCGGAAGTTGTCATAGAATTTTAAGTGCGGCCCCCTCAGTTTGTTTAACCCCCTCACACCCAAACGCCATTCGGGGACGCGAGATTTTTAAAATCCTCAAAACGAGATCGAAATAATTAATCCACAGACTTTTCATGAAAATGTGTCATAGAGTTAGCAATTCTCTTTCTAGAAATGGGTTTAAAAATCTGATACGACTAGTAGTTCAAAAGATATTTTTTCCTACTTTTTTTTATGATTTTCGCCCAATTTTCGTAGAAAAATCCTAGCATAAATACGACACATAAAATTAAAATTCTGAGGAGACTCAGATTTAGGAAATTATCTGAGGCTACTCCTGGTATTATTATTTTTTTGGTCTTTATTGAGAGTTTTATTTTTTCTTAAGTGATTTCTCTAAAAACTCGAAAAGATAAAAAACTTTAGTTTTTGCGAATTATTATATTTTGAAAAAAATTAGTTTGATTTTTAGATAAAATTGGGTACGAAGCGACAAAGAGCACATTTTTAAACATAAGACCGTTTTTTTGAAACCTTAGTGTAAACAAACATGCTTTATTTCTCTAGTTTCTTCAACGAATTTAACATTTTGATTATTGCCTCTTCATCCATTTCAATTTCATCTTCAGAATCACTAAGATCCTCAGTCTGTGTATCATTATCTAAGTAGTCGACAAAATCTTCAAGATCTTGTTCGTTATAATAAGGCATTTATAAAATTTCATGTTTTTTAATTATGATTTCTGTCGGATGAATAAATGAGATTTATAAAAATTGTATTTTACGCCATCTAGACAAAATACGACGATCAAAGTCTTGTCAAGCTGCTGCAAAAGCTGAAGCTTGATTAGCATGGTATCACGCCGAGTAATCAAGCCTACAGCAGGCCGAAAAACTGAGTTGTCCTCTTTTTAGTGGCTTGACATCTTGATCAAATACATTTATTTTTATCCTCAAAAATACTTTTTTACCGATTTT